>JAAGKR010014212.1:0-12174 GCA_011419295.1 Clarias macrocephalus
TTATGGCCCAGGTTTAACTCATTTGAAGTGCTTATCATTAATGTTGCACTCACTAAAATACATAATAAACCCCTGCTATATTTTGCCCTGGCCACCGTGTACAAGTGTTGATAGTAGGAGACTTAAACATTTATGTAAATGATGCTAATGACGCTTTAGCACTCACATTTATGGATTTGCTAAATTCTTTTGGGGTTAAGCAAAATATAAATAGACCAACTCACCGCTTTAATCATACGCTAGATTGAATGGTATTCCATGGTATAGATGTCTCTAATATACAGATTCTACCTCAAAGTGATGATATCACAGATCATCAACTTTTAATATATATTAATATATATATATATTCACCAGTACATCAGACACTGTTTCCCCCCATCCGATTAAAAAAGGTCAGAGATAAAACACCTGCACCATGGTACAATAGTCATACTCAAGCCCTAAAGAGAGCAACCCGTAACCTCGAGCGAAAGTGGAAAAAAACTAAATTTGAATTTTTTAGAATTGCATATAAAGATAGTATGTGCAGCTATAGACAGGCTCTAAAAGCTGCTAGGGCTGAGCATCTGAGCAAACTTATAGTAAGAAACCAAAACAATCCCAGGTTCTTATTTAGTACAGTGGCTAGCCTAACTTAGTTACATTAGTTAAAATCGCAAATGACTTGTTTTTAGCTTCGGACCAAGGCTGCATCTCAATACTCATGCTCTTAGTGCTGCATTTGACACTATAGATAATAATATACTCATAGATTGTTTACAAAGTCAGATAGGTATTCAGGGACAGGCATTAAAATGATTTAGATCCTACCTGTCTGATCGATGCCATTTTGTAGATCTACATGGAGAACTATCCGGTGTAATGCCAGTGAAATATGGGGTCCCACAAGGGTCAGTTTTAGGACCTCTGCTGTTCTCCATATACATGCTTCTCTTGGGTGACATCATTAGAAGTCATGGGATTAGTTTCCATTGTTATGCTGATGATACCTAGTTATACATGTCAACAACACCAGAGGAACTACCCAAGTTGTCTAGATTAACTGAGTGTGTCAAAGATATAAAATTGGATGACCGATAATTTTCTTTTACTAAATTCAGATAAGACAGAGATATTACTTATTGGGCCAAAAACCAGTACACAACAGCTCTCACAATTCAGCTTGCGTGTAGAAGGATGTACTATTACTACCAGCTCGACAGTGAAAGATCTGGGCGTAATATTAAACAATAACTTTGAAAAAAGTTTGTCCTTTGAAAATCATATTTCTTATATTGCAAAAACTGGCTTCTCCCATCTTATAAATATTGCCAAGCTTAGGAACATTTTATCTGTATCTGATGCATTCATGACCTCCAGACTGGACTATTGTAATGCATTACTAGGTGGTTGTCCTGCATCCTCATTAAACAAGCTACAGTTAGTCCAAAATGCAGCCGCCAGGGTTCTCACCAGAGCAAGAAAATATGATCATCTAATCTGAAGATTATCATCCCTGCTCTTGCTACCTATTCAGTTTAAAATTAATTACAAACTAGCATTACTTACTTACAAGGTTCTAAATGGTTTAGCTCCCACATATCTAGCCAGTCTTCTGACACGTTACAATCCACCACGCTCCTTAAGATCACAAAATTCCGGATTTCTGGTAGTTCCCAGAATATCAAAATCTACAAAAGGGGTGTTTTCATACTTAGCTCCTAAACTTTGGAATAGCCTTCCTGACAATGTTCGGGGCTCAGTTTCCAGTTTAAAAGTAGACTCAAGACACATCTCTTTAATCTGGCATACACGTAATCCATCATATAATCTCGTACTTCAGGACATCTATCCTGAATGGCATCTATGCTACTCCTTTCCACCTGCTCTTTATTTTTCCACCTATTCTGAGACATCTGGAGATTGTGCCAGCTTCAGCAGACAGAGGCCAATCCTGCGAGGATCAAGGTGTGACTGCACCAGACAGCCAGCTGCTCAACCTCACTTCTATGCAGACTCATCATCGTCCTGGATGAGGCAGATGATTGTAGTGTCATCTGAAAATGTAGAGGTGTAGCCATTGGTGTAGAGGGAGAAGAGCAGTGGGCAGAGAATACATCCCTGAGGGGTTCCAGTGTTGCTGGTGTGGCTGTTGGACATGAATTTCCCCAGTCTCACTAGGTGCTCCCTGTCTGTCAAAAAGCTGGTGATCCAATGACAGATAGAACTAGAAACAGAGAGCTGGGTTAGTTTGGTCTAAAGCAGTGCTGGGATGATTGTATTAAATACTGATGAAAAATCTATAAACAAGACCCTTGCATAATCCCCTGGTTTGTCCAGATTTTATAGGATGAAGTGCAGTTCCCATGTTGACTGCATCGTTCAAAGACCTGTTTGCTCTATAAGCAAACTGCAGGGGGGCCAGTAAGGGTCCAGTGATGTTCTTCAGATAGGCCCGTGGTTCTCAAAGTGTGGGGCGCTCCCCACTATTGGGGAACACAGACATGACAGGTGGGGCGCAATGAACGGGAGGAAATTAGTGGAAAATAATAGGAAAGTACCTATTCTAATACATACTTTTCTTTATTGACAATGAAGATTGTACACTCAAAACAAAACAATCACATACTAAGAAATGGATCATTTAGTACAAGTAAATTAAAATAACATCAGTTGGGGGCCGGGAGAGGATCCATAGTGCAATAATAACGGTTTAACGTCGACATGTTAATTGCAATGGAACAATATAAGGAAACTTTCGGTATCATATATGTAATTATCATTCATTCCAATGTGTATGCTGATGTTTCTGTATTTTTGTTAAAAAATTAATATTTTATCAGGCAGTACTAGTCTGGCATTTCTAGTTTCCAGTGTGGCAACAAAGTTGCTTTTTGATCCTTCAGGCAATGAACAAAAGGGAAGATCAATAGCGTTCTACGCTTTTTGTTGGTGTGCGGCAATTTGCGATGATCCCTAAATCATTCGTTGGGTAGTAGAGAATAATGGGGTTTATGCTTTCAAACATGTATAACTTAAGCGCTTAATCGAGAAAAAGGTGGGTGTTGCTTAAAGTCAATGTAGAGAGGAAATAGTATGTGAGTATCTTATTTGCGGGTTTATTTAAGCATCTATTGAAGCCGGAGATGCGAATATAAAACTAACTTTACCGCGGTCACAAACCGGGTCAGTAAAGTAAGTAGTGAGCATAATAACATCAATGGATAAATTTGTTACATGGACCACAAAAAAGCAGGTGATTCAACACTATCAGCCTAATCAACCAAAAAGCCAGCCAAAAAATATATATATATATGATGAAGCCTATCATGCACTTGGATTCATGGTGGGAATTGTGGAGGCAGAGGAGAGACCCATATGTGTTTTGTGTCCTAAACCACTGGCAGCAGACAGCATGAGGCCCAACAAATTAGGATGACACTTAGAGACAACACACCCCAGTCACATTAATAAGCCTCTTGATTTCTTTGATAGAAAGTTGGCAGAAGAATCGCATGGTAAAATCTGAATCAGTGGACAGCAAAGCACAAATTGCTTCATTCAAAGTTGCATACAGAATTGTCCAGTGCAAAAAAACTTCAAACGATTGCTGAGCAGATGATCCCCCCCAGCCACCCCTTCCCCCGAAAAAAATTATGCAGAGATAAGTGACAAAGTATGCCTGTTATAACAATTGCACATGAATTTTATCTGTTTTGAACTTGGCCGATTTCGTTATCATTTTGTTGACAAGTGGGGCTTAAAAATTCGCCCACCCCCTTAAGTGGGGAATGACAGAAAATGTTTGAGAACCACTGAGATAGGCCAACACCAGTCTTTCAAATGACTTCATGACCACCGATGTTAGGGCAACTGGTCTGTAGTCATTAAGTCCTTTAATTTTAGTTTTTTTTTAAATTAAGGATGATTGTTTAATGTTTATAGCAAGAAGGGACTTTACATAGTTCTTTTAAAGATCTGTGTGAAGATGGGGGCCAGCTGGTCAACTGTATATAATGAGTGTGCATGAAAATGTGTCTGCTCTTGATTATGCTTTGGGTTATTCCCTAAACATTTTCAAGTGTGGCTCACTTTAGGTCCTGAGTCCTGACTCGTTCTTTTAGCTAGAGATGCAGCTTTTATTTAATGTTTTCAATTAGGGAGCATTAACAGGGGGAAGAATAAAAATCTTCCACCCTGGCACACTCACACGTCTCACACACACTCACACACATGCACACACACATGTCACTCACATGTCACTCACACACACATACACACAAATGCTCTTACATGACACATAGAAACACACTAACATGCCCAGTTCACACACAGACTAAAAACACACGCACACACACACACACACACACACACACACACACACACACACACACACACACACACACACACACACACACACACAGTGCATTTTCACAGTGCAGAATAATTTGCATATATAAATAGTATATAAGAGTATATATAGAGGTAGATTATTTACAATGGATGCAATGAGCAATGATTACAGGTGGTACAGTAAGGAAGGTATTGTATACCATGCTGAAGAATTTTGCATATGTAAACATAATACAGTGAGGAAGGTAATATAATGAGTGCAAATGAGCAAATGAGTTATAAGTGGGTGCAATAAGAAGGTATTATACACAGAGGAAGAGTTATGTACAGGGTGCAATGATTTGGTGTAGCCAGTGTGAAGAAATTGTATACTTATAATAAATAGGTTGCATATGTATACTGTATGTATATGTAACTGTAAACAGAAATGGATATATACAAAAGGGTTATTGTAAAGGTCCGTAGTGGGCAAAGAAGTCACGGACACAAGGGGCATTGCAATGAACATAGGTGCACTTTATTTAACGTGCTTAGTGGCATACACAAAAAAAAACACAAACGTGTATAAATGAAAGTTCAGCCACTATACGTGTAGGTCTCTATCCCGGTGCTCAATGTTCTGAAGGGAGGTGAACAGATAATACAGCCACCGGAGTGAGTTCTGGACTCACAGGTTGTGAACTCAGTTGCAGCGGCACTGACGATGTACAAGGGACCGGGCTCTTGCTGGTGTCGGAGTCAGTAAACACAAGAGCACAGTATGAGTGATGTGCTTTGCTCTTACTACTGTACTACTCACCGAGGCCGGTTCTACGTAGGGGCAAGAGGGGGCAGCGCCCCCTCAAATAAATATCTTGCCCCCTCAAATCAAATTTTTTAAATGTTGAGACAGCACATGTTAATAGACTCACAAAATTAATATATTACAAGTTATTACAAGGAAAAATCCGCCGAAAAAGGGACACTACACAATACGGTATTAGATTTCCCTCATGTCTTTGTCTTTCCGCTGTGTGTGTTCATTCACAGGCTGCAGCGCACGCACACACACGCACACACTCCTTCCCTGAGCCCTCGGTAAACATCCGATCACCGTCCGTATCAAATGAGTCAAGACGTAGCCTAAAAAAAAAAAAACATAATATGATCTGCCCATCTGCTTTAACTGAGTTTTTTTTATTATTCATAAGACAACCTTTAAGTTTTGTAAATATTTTAGTTATAGTGTGTTAAGTCTTACTTTAGGTTAAACGTTTTTGAGAATTAGACCATCCAGCTAAGATAAATGTTACATCCTTGATTGATAAAATCTTTTAAGGATTAAGGATATTTTATTTTGTTTTATTTATTTAATTAAAAATTTTCAATTTCCTCCCTATGGGATTGCCACCTAATTGTGGTCAGCGGGGCTTGTGTGCCTCAGTGACCTTAAGAGCTATACCAGCAGGAGCTTAGTTTTCAAGTGGGACACCCAAGTTGGACAGGTCTGAAGGTAGAGGCCTGACAAAGTGCAATCTACTTCTCCAGGCTTTGGACGCAGCTAACAACACAATTCAGCACTATAAGCACAGGGAAAAAAACAGTGCTCGAACATGATGTGTACACATTTCTGACTGCCCCCGCAAATGTGCCTGTCTAGAACCGGCCCTGCTACTCACTGGCCAACGCCGCCCAGGTCCTTCTATAGGGGGCCGCCGACAGGTGGATGGCAGGTGATTCGCTGTAAACAAAGCCAGTGATTTGTGGTGCCGCGCCCCCTTTTCCGTTTTAGCGCAGCTGCTCCAGGCGCGGGGAGTGTTTCAGATGTTTGCTTTCCCGGATGAGTGAGATGCTGTTTTTATACAAAGTGCACTGGCTATAAGCCCGTCGCCACAGCACCCGGTCCAGGACGGTCAAAGTCAGTGTTCGGGAGGACGGGGGAGCTGGTGAGGTGGTTGTTTAGTTGCTCGAAAGCCGCCTCTGCCTCACGTGTCCAGTGATTTCCTTTTTTTAGGAAGGTATAGAGGGGTGCTGCGATAGAGGAGAAGTTAGGTACGAATCGTCTATAATAACTCACTAGTCCCAAAAAGGCATGTACCTGTTTTTTTTTGTGTAGGTCGTGGCTATTTCCGGACTGCTTCAACCTTTTTCTCCTGTGGCTTCAACAGGCCGCGGCCGATCCTATACCCCAGGTACTGTGCCTTGGTCAGCCCCAGGTGACATTTTTTGGATTAGCTGTCAGACCTGCTTTTCGGAGTTCACCCGAGTGGATGATCACATCATCTAGGTATGTAGCCGCATCGCATAAAGGCGGTGGTGGCAGAGCACTATGTCCATTAATATTTGGAATGTGGCTGGGGCCCCATGGAGACCGAATGGGAGCACGCAATATCGTCAGTGTCCTTGTCTCATGCTGAAGGCTGTTTTTTCTTTCGCCTTTGATGTTAGGGCCACCTGCCAGTATCTTTTTGGTGTTGTGCTGCTGTGAGTTCATCTCCGCGTTGGACCATTTCACGACCTGCGGCTGGGGGTGAGAGAGCAGCCAGAGCTGATAGCGATTCAATCCACTGTTTCAGGAAATTTACATGATATAGCTCAGTGCCCTTTTTCTTACCGGGCTGCTGCAGACGGTAGTTCATGGGTCCCACTAGTTCTACCACCATGTATGGTCCCTGCCAGCGGGCGAGGAATGTACAGTTGGCACTGGGGAGGAGTAGGAGCACCTGATTGACGGGGCAGAATTCACGAGGCTGTGCTGGATGGTTATAGACACTCTGTTGTTCCATTTGTGCCTTTTCCATATGCTCGCATACAATAGGTAGTATTCGGCTTATTTTTTCCTGTAGATCCCGTACGTATTC
Organism: Clarias macrocephalus; assembly: GCA_011419295.1. Classification (NCBI taxonomy): domain Eukaryota; kingdom Metazoa; phylum Chordata; class Actinopteri; order Siluriformes; family Clariidae; genus Clarias; species Clarias macrocephalus. Next base: position 7,176 of record JAAGKR010014212.1, read on the forward strand.
CACCACCGAACGAAAAGGTGATGGTTGTTCCTCCCAAGCTTCTTTCACCACGTCCAAGAGACCTTGTGGCCTTCTTCCGAATAATAATTAAAACGGTGTAAAACCTGTGTAGGCTTGAGGAGTTTCCTGGATCGCAAATAACACATACGGGAGGAGCTGGTCCCAGTTTCGTCCACCTTCATTGACCACTCGCCGTAACATTCATTTTAGCATCTGATTGAATCTTTCTACCAGCCCGTCCGTTTGTGGATGGTATCCTGAAGTGCGCAATTGCTTAATCTGCAGCAGCCGGCATACGTCGGCCATCAGTTTGGACATAAAAGGTGTGCCCTGGTCTGTCAATATTTCCTTCGGCAGCCCCACGTGGCTGAACAGTAGCACAAGCTCCTTGGCTATGTTACGTAACGTTGTTTTCCCTAGTGGAACTGCCTCAGGATAGCGTGTGGCATAGTCGATAATAACCAGGATGTACTCGTCCTTTTGATGACTTTGGTAGGGGGTCGACGAGATCCATCCTGATGTGCTCAAAGGGAATGCCGATGATGGGGAGCGAAATTAATGGGGTATGGGCCGGTTTCCGGGTCGCCGTTTTCTGACATTCCGCGCAGTGCTGGCAGAAATTCCTCACTTCAGCGTTTAATCCTGGTCAGTGAAACCTGTCTCTGATTTTTTTTTATTGTGTTTCTTTCTCCCAGGTGTCCACCAACTGGGTGTGTGTGAGTGAGGTGCATCACGGTGTCTACCTTTCCCTGTGGAACGACCAGTAGGTCTTGTGGTTCTCCTCGACGCTCAGTCTGGTAGTACAGGAGTCCATTTTTCATTAGGAAGTATGACACCTGGTTCCTTTGTTCCCTTGCTTCTGCTTCCCCTTCTATTTCTCGCACGTGGGTCCAGCAATGTTTTAGGCATGGATCTTCACGCTGCATCTGTGCAAAACTCCTATCTTGTTTTTCCTGTTGAGACAGAGGGAGAAAGGGATAAGTGAGTGGAATTTTTGTTTGTGGTTTTACCGATTTCGTCGCATGCTGGTGTCTCAGATTTTTTTTATTTTCCGCTCATTTTTCTTGGCAGGCCAATCTCTCCCTAGGAGGATGGAAACCGGGAAATTAGGCATGATCTCGGCTACCACACTGTGTTTCCCTTCTTTGTTTTCTACTGTGAACCTTGCAGCTGGAACTGAGGGCCGGGCTAGAGTGACGGCTCTCCCTGTGTCTATGAGCGCCAGTTGGGGAGCCCCGCCAATTCGCACCCAGTGGGTTGGGGCGGGGAGGTGATCCGCTGTTTGTTGGCTTTCGCCCAGATACCTCGGGAGGAGGCTGGGTGGGAGAGCTCGGGTTCTGTGGGCATGGGCTCATCCTGGGGCGTATCTGAGCGAGGTGCTCTTGGAAATGACTCTGTGGTGGAATGTCAAGTCAAGTCAAGTCAAGTCAAGTAGGCTTTTATTGTCATTTCAACCATATACAGTTCAGTACACAGTGAAACGAAACAACGTTCCTCTAGGACCAAGGTGCTACATACATGCAACGACATAAATTAACAACGCAGATTTTTACATTTTTAAGTTAACCTAAAAAACTATCAATTTCTATACAAAAAAGAGACAACAAAGACAGCAGACAACAGACAACGAAGTGCACGTGCAAATGTGCAAACGAAGAGCTACATGACAACACAACAATGTAACACGTTACAGTTAAAAATTACCTTTTTAGTGATAAGGTATGGGTTGAGGTAGTGGAGAGAGCAGCAAGTAAACAATTTACATTGTGTTCAAAAATATTGTGTGCAAATCGCAAAGTGAAATAAAATATTGTGCAAATATTACAAAGAGCAGTTCAGATAGGTAGGTATGAACAAATTAAGGTGGTTGTAAATCGGTGTGATTGTGCATATGTGTGTTTATCAGTTCAGTCCAGATGTTATTTAGTTGTTTTAGTGATTTGTGTGTGTGTGTGTGTGTGTGTGTGTGTGTGTGTGTGTGTGTGTGTGTGTGTGTGTGTGTGTGCCCGTGTGTGTTTATCAGTCCAGTCTCTTTGTGTTGAGGAGATGGATGGCTTGTGGGTAAAAACTGTTACATAGTCTGGATGTGAGTGCCCGAATGCTTCGGTACCTTTTTCCAGATGGCAGGAGAGTGAAGAGTGTGTGTGATGGATCTGTCCGGTCAGCCACAATGCTGGTGGCTTTGCGGATGGAGTGTGTGGTGTAGATGTCTTCGATAGAGGGGAGAGAGACCCCGATGATCTTCTCAGCTGTCCTCACTATCCGCTGTAGGGACTTGCGGTCTGATATGGAACAATTCCCAAACCAGACAGTGATGCAGCTGCTCAGGATGCTCTCGATGGTTCCTCTATAGAAGGTGGTGAGGATTGATGGTGGAAGTTGTGCCTTTCTCAGCCTTCTCAGGAAGAAAAGACGTTGTTGGGCTTTCTTATGCAGAGAACTGGTGTTGAGGTTCTCCTCCAGGTGGACACCCAGGAATTTCGTGCTCTTGTCGATCTCCACAGAAGAGCCATCAATGCTGAGCGGAGAGTGATCGATCCGTGTCCTCCTGAAGTCAACAATCATCTCTTTTTGTCTTATCGACGTTCAGAGACAGGTTGTTGTCTGTACACCAGTCCGTTCGCCTCTGCAATTCCTCTCTGTACGCCGACTCGTTATTCTTGCTGATGGGACCCACCACGGTCGTGTCATCAGCAAACTTGATATCATTGGAGCTGTGTGTCGCTACACAATCATGAGTCAGCAGTGTGAAAAGCAGGGGACTGAGCACGCAGCCCTGGGGGGCCCCAGTGCTCAGTGTGGTGGTGCTGGAGGTATAGTTGCCGATCCGCATTGCCTGAGGTCTTTTGGTCAGGAAGTCCAGGATCCAGTTACAGAGGGAGGTGTTCAGTCCCAACAGGCTCAGCTTCCCGATCAGTTGTTGGGGGATGATTGTATTGAATTCTGAACTGAAATCTATGTACAGCATTCTGACGTAAGTGTCCTTCTTGTCCAGTTGTGTCAGTGCCAGGTGGAGTGTGGTGGAGATGGCGCCGTCCGTCGAACGGTTTGGACGATACGCAAACTGCAGAGGGTCCAGTGAGGGAGGCAGCAGGGTCTTGACGAGCCGCTCGAAGCACTTCATGATGATGGGTGTGAGTGCAACAGGGCGGGAGTCATTGAGACAGGACACAGAAGACTTCTTTGGCACGGGGACGATGGTGATAGACTTGAAGCATGTGGGAACGACGTCGCTGCTCAGAGAGATGTTGAAGATGTCGGTGAGAACATCTGCCAGCTGTTCTGCATATTCTCTGAGCATGCTCCCTGGGATTTTGTCTGGTCCAGCAGCTTTACGAGGGTTGACTCTTTGCATAGTTTTCCTCACATCAGCCGTGGTGAGATACAGCACCTGGTTGTTCGGAGGAGGGATGGTCTTCCACGACGTCACGTCGTTCTGTATGTCAAACAGTGCGTAGAAGCTGTTCAGCACATTCGGAAGGGAGCTGTCACTGTCACAGGCAGGTGATGAAGTCCTGTAGTTGGTGATGGCTTGTATGCCGTGCCACATGCGTCGTCTGTCACCGCTGTCTCTGAAGTGATTGTGGATTCACTGGGCGTGTGCACGCTTCACCTCTCTGATGGCCCAGGACAGTTTGGCCCTTGCTGTTCTTACAGCTGGTCTTCAGAAGTGCACCTACCTCCATAGTGATCCACGGTTTCTGGTTGGGTCGTGAGATGATGTTCTTGGAGTCAGTGACGTCGGTGCACTTTTTGATGTAGCTGGTCACTGATGACATGTACTCCTCAGCGTAAGTCACAGCGTCCCTAAACATGTTCCAGTCAGTGTTCTCGAAACAGTCCTGAAGAGCAGAGATGGCTCCTGCTGGCCAGGTTTTCACCTGCTTCAGAACCGGTTTTGAACGCCTGACAAGTGGTCTGTATGCTGGAATTAGCATAACAGAGATGTGGTCTGAGTAGCCGAGGTGGGGGCGGGGCTCTGCCCGATATGCGCCGGGGATCTTAAGCACTGACTTGAGATTTGCATGGTTGAAATCTCCAGCGACAATAAACAGTCCATCGGGGTGTGTGTTCTGCAGATTACTGATCTTAGCATACAGTTCACAGAGCGCTTCCTTAGCATTAGCACTAGGTGGAATGTACACTCTGATAATGAAAACAGTGGTGAATTCCCGTGGTAAATAAAAAGGTCTACATCTAACAGTCACAATCTCCAGCAACAATGAGCAAAAGCTAGAAACTAGCACGGAGTTCTTGCACCATTTTGTTTTTAGCCTAGCACAGACTCCCGGCTGCTTGCCGCGCTTCCTCTTCCTCGCGCACCGCTTACTATGTCCCCTCCTCCGGCCACCGGCATCAGGCAACGCCGAGGACTGGAGGCCTGGTTCCCGAAGCAAGCCAAGGTAGTGTAGCTTCTCACGCAGCTCATCTTGAATGAAATTTACCGGTTTATTGAGTTGCAAAAGTGTCTGGCGGTGGTAAGTACGAACACCGTTTGCGCCAATGTCCATATACTGGGTAAAATAAACGCGCTACAACACTAAGTAAACAAAGTAGCACCATTTTGTGTGTGTGTGTGTGTGTGTGTGTGTGTGTGTGTGTGTGTCAGTCCAGTCCCTTTGTGTTCAGGAGACGGATGGCTTGCAGATAAAAACTCAGTTTCTCAGTCTGGATGTGAGTGCCCGAATGCTTCCGTACCTTTTTCCAGATGGCAGGAGGGTGAAGAGTGTGTGTGAGGGGTGTGTCAGGTCAGCCACAATGCTGGTGACTTTGCGGATGCAGCGTGTGGTGTAAATGTCTTCGATAGAGGGGAGAGAGACCCCGATGATCTTCTCAGCTGTCCTCACTATCCGCTGTAGGGTCTTGCGGTCTGACATGGTACAATTCCCAAACCAGACAGTGATGCAGCTGCTTAGGATGCTCTCAATAGTTCCTCTATAGAAGGTGGTGAGGATCGGTGGTGGAAGCTGCGCCTTTCTCAGCCTTCTCAGGAAGAAAA
>JAAGKR010014213.1:0-2500 GCA_011419295.1 Clarias macrocephalus
CATCGTGTTTTCAGTTTTGTTACTTTATTATTTTGTTCTGAACTCCTCAGCCACTGTATTTAACCCCAGAGTGTTGATTGTGTACCGTGTTGAGGGGCGTGGCCTCGGTGAGCCACTGCACTGCCAGGTCCAACACCTGGGTCACCTGACCCCAGGAGCACACACACTCGATCAGCTGACTGTACGCCGACACGGGACAGCCGCTGTTCAACCTCCGCAACTGAGCCGAGACGTTACTCCTGTCTCACACACGCACACACACATACACAGAGTGAAGAGAGTGAGCACAGTGTGTAACTGTTAACTACGACCGTGTGTGTGTGTGTGTGTGTGTGTGTGTGTGTGTGTGTGTGTGGTGGAACATGATGACAGACCGGAGAGCTGGAACAGCAGACGCAGGAAGCAAAGACGCCAAGCGGATGAGTGCGGCTGTACATCGCTCGTCCTGTCTCACACACACATACACACACAGAGAAAGAGAGTAAACTATTTTTTTTTTTTACTTAAATACATAGACATTGTGAGTGATCAGCGCCCTCTGGTGTCCTGAAACAGGAAACGCTGAAAAGTTTTGAAAGAATTAAACATGTCTAGATGGCCCTCATTTACCGAGAAACAAGCCACGCCCTCTTAATAACATACTGACTACTTAATTATGTCAGTAAGTTATTACTTAATAACGTACTCGTGAATATTATAAACAAGTGTTAAAGGGGCGGTTTACAATCGAGTGTTAAAGGAGAGATTCAGGGACGCACATGTGTTTAATGAACAAATAATTTCTGTTGTGTAATGACTGGAAGCTGTGGCTCTCTGGCACCGCCTAGTGTCACTGGAACGGCATCACATCGCGTATCTTTAGCCTAGATAAAGGGTTCCTATTACCAGAAGGTCGTGAGTTTGAGTCCCAGTGATCCACAGCTGTAATATACGGCACTGTGAAAAAGTATTTGTCCCCCTCCTGATTAAAAAATATATTTTTTTAAAGATTCAGATGGACCAAAGCGTTTAAGATAACTGAGTCTTTCACATCACTTTGGAGTTTCTTCCCGCTCTTCTTTGCAGAATTGGTGCCCCACAGTGAAGGGCTTTTGAGTGCGAACAGCCTGTTTAAGGATCTCGATCTGATTTAAGTCCAGACTTAAAGTTATATGAAATGCTGCAGTAGTTTTTACACCAGATTTCACAGGACACACGAGCTCCCATGGACACTATTTTTGCCCCCAGTCTCTTTCTTACTGTTGAATCATGAACACTGATCTTAACGGAGGCGAGTGAGGCCTGCAGGTCTTTAGATGTTCTTCTGGGTTCTTTAAGTAATTTTGGTCGGCGGGCTGCTCCTGGTTTTCTCCATTTGTATTTCGCTGGAGTCCAAAAAGCCGTGGAAATGTCTTTGTAACACTGAGACTGGTTTTCAGTTATGGATTTTGGTTTTGTCTGGTTATTTTGGTTTTTGATTTGTTTTGGTTTTCGGTTTTGTTTTGTTTTCAGTGTTTGCTTATTTTGGTTTTGTTAGGTTTTCGGTTTGGTTTTGTTGGTTTTCGATTTGTTTTCGATTTTGTTTGGTTTTCGGTTTAGTTTTTCAGTTGTGTTTGGTTATTTTGTTTTGCTTCCGATTTTGTTTTGTTTGGTTTTCGGTTTCTCATCTGTTCTTTAGATCGTGTTGCTTGGTAAACACAATCTGGTATTAAATCAGGACTGGGTGTGGCCTTGTATTTAATTCAGCTTTTCACAAAATAAATAAATAAATAAATAAATAAATAAATATTACTTTTTCACACAACACCGGGCAAGTTTGGACAGCTTTAGAGTCACTTTATCTTTGACTAAAATGTCTGTACGTTTTTTATTTTATAAACATTTATTTATCACTACTCTATACTATCTATACGACTCCGTTTTGTTTTTGTTTATCTACTCCTGTTATTTTCTTGTGACTTTTATCTGTAAGCTTAGACGAATGTAAATATGTGTCATGCCTTTGAATCTTGATTCTTTTTATCTGTTAATAAACGAAATCATTATTTAAAAAATGATGATAGTGATCATTTAAGGGTAGACAAATACGCACCCAAAAAAACAAAACAAAACAAAAAAAACACAACACTTTTTCCAAAGAGCTCTATAAATTATAATTATGATGATGAAGACCTGGAAGACGCGGAGGTACTCTGGCAGGACGGAGGCGAACTTGGCGGTGGTGTAGTGCAGAGCCTCCTGGTTGGACTGCAGCGATTTCTGAACGCTCCTCCACAGGATCACCACCAGCTCCAGCAGACTGGCCATGACCGCCGTGTCCTTCACAGTCAGCACATCCTCCAGCACCTACACACACACACACACGACTGTAACCCTGCACGAGCCTGACGGTCTCCTCTGGTGTGTGTGTGTGTGTGTGTGTGTGTGTGTGTGTGTGTGTGTGTGTGTGTGTGTGAGCTCAGACGGTACCGAGTTGTTCTCCTTGTTGCTGCAGACGGACTCGTCTGGGTTTTCTCCCGTC
>JAAGKR010014213.1:7500-10000 GCA_011419295.1 Clarias macrocephalus
GTTCACGTCACGAGCCGTGCTGCAGATTCTCTATGATCCTACAGGTGGTGCTCTGTGAACTTCTCACACACTGTCAGGCAGCACAGCAGGCTGGAGCTAGTTATTTGCCAAGTTTGTTTAGGAGATTAGCCAAAGCTACAAAACTATTTGATATCCAGTCAAGATATTTATAAAAATTATGATACTTAGAGAATTGTAAACACTGAGCAAACTGACACTGAGCTACAGTGATAATGCCATGCTCATTCAACTCATATAACTGTGTGTATACACACACACACTTACAACAGGGCCACATACCTAAGTGACTTTTTCTGATTTAGCTCAGCCTGGTCATGTGACCACAGCCTCACTGTAGCATATATACTGTATATATAATTGTAATCTACATCTGTGTGTGAGAGCATGCAACCAGAGAGAGAGAGAGAGAGAGAGAGAGAGAGAGAGAGAGAGACATACGTGTAGTTTAATAAAGTGCAGGAAGTCCTGCACTCGGTCCTGATGGACGGACTCCAGGAACTCCTTTCTCTTAGACATGATGGGGTTATGACTTTAATCTACTGAGAGAGAAAGAGAGAGAGAGAGAGAAGGAGAAAAGATGGAGAGAGACAGAGAGAAAAATAAATGAACGATGAGAAGGAGAAAGAGCAATACAGAGAAAAAGGAAAAAACAAGGAAAGAGAGAAAGAGGCCAATTGAGAGAAAGAGAGATGGAGAAGAGAAATGTAGACAAAGAGACAGATGGAGAGAAGAAAAAAGAGTAATAATGACAGATAAGAAGAGATGGGGAAGGAGAGAACAAGATGAGAGAGAGAGAAGGAAAAAAACAGACAGGCAAAGAGAGAGAGAGAGAAATAATGAGAGAAAGAAACAGAAACGAGTAAGAAGAATAGAGGGAGAAAGTAGAGGAGGGAAAAAGTGAGAAACAGGGAGAAAAGAGAAAGATTGAGAGATGGAGACAGACAGAAAGAGAGGAGAAAGGGTAGGATAGATGGAAAGAGAGAGAGAGCGAAGGGGAAAGAGATGAGGAGAGAAGGAGAAAGAGCAGGATAGGGTGAGTGAGCAGAGAAAGACAGTTAGAGAAATAATGATGAGAAAAACAGGAAGTAAATATTTCAGAAGGAGAGAGAAGAGGAGGAAAAAGAGTGAGAGGAAGAGAGAGATGAAGAGATTGATATGGAGAGAGAGAGAGAGATAGTGAAGGGAAAACAGAGAATAATAATGAGAGATGAGAAGAGAGTCATGGAATAATAACAACACTGAGTAATACACAATCACTACACACACTGTACAGCGCCTCGGTGTATAACTGTACAGTCACATGAACGTATTTACACACAGTAAACATGGGAGCAAACAGACTGACCGTTATTAGCGCGCGCGCGCGCGCGCTGCAGGTTTAGCCACTGAAGCTAATAAACTGACTCGCGCACACACACGCAACTAACCTCCTTATAAATACTAATAAACTTTATCTAACAGTGTTTACAGGGTGTCTAGAGTTTATACTATTATGTTTATTAATAATAATAATAATAATAATAATGCTAATCTCGTGTTTATAAACACACAAACGCCCGCCTCACCTCTCAATGCTTCCGCCTCTACGCGATGCGCGCGCTAATTTCAACCTGCGTGGTGACGTAAAAACGTAATAACGTACAGTGTCTCCTCGCTTGTGATTGGCCGATTAAAAGAAAATAAATCTCCGCAGTGACCTCTATCGGGCACTACCGGAATAACGAATTCATATTATTTTCTTTATTCTTTAAACTATATGATAAATTAGAGTAAAAAAAAAAACAAAAACAAAAATCAGGAAGATTTCACTAAGCTTAGGTTAGATCGTGCTATTTAATGTTTTGTCCTACACAATTAACGGAGTATAAATTAATGTTTATGACCATCTAATACGCATATTTTTTTGTTTTACAGATACAGTTATAGATAATATATATATGTAAATTATTTCATTTAATACACATATGTATACTATATACCTAAATGCACATGTGAGGAACCACACATGGGTCTGATAGTAAAGGGTGCACAAACTATTGACCATGTCCTGTCTCTATCAATCAGTTTGAGACATTATAAAGGCCACGTGTCTCCCTAAACAAACACCATCTAGGAAATTTCTGCTGAATCACACACACTGCTATTTATTCACTGCACTCTTTAACTTTCAAAGGTTATTTTAATCAATAAACATCTGCATTAGCCATGTCTGGCCACTAGATGTCGCCAGATGTTGCTTTTAGAAATAACAGGTGACACGTGAGAAGTTTTACAGTAGCTCCAGTCATGAACCAAATAAAGTTAAAGTTTAGCTACTTTAAACTATTTTTTAATAGGTTTTGAAGGTGTACCAAACTTTAGATTACATTTATCTCACTTTTATATATTGTAGAAAATGTAGGTAAATTGCTATAAAGTGGTATAAAGTGAAACCTAGTGGTTTCTTTGTAATTAAATGTGGATTAAGTAAAATCATGTG
>JAAGKR010014214.1:0-12169 GCA_011419295.1 Clarias macrocephalus
CAGGGGAGCTGGAGAGGTCATCTTCTCGCATGGCACAGCAATTGCCTCGAAATGATGGCTCTGTTTCTGGCTCTGAAACACTTCCTCCAGCAGTTGAGAGGCTACCATGTCCTAGTGCGGGTGGACAACACTGTGGTAGTCTTGTACATAAATCGCAAGGGTGGACTGTGCTCGCGCCGCTTGAACAAGCTAGCGCACCAGGTTCTGCTTTGGGCACAGGACAAGTTCCTCTCCCTCAGGGCGATTTACATTCCAGGGCACATGAATGTAGGAGCAGACTTGCTATCCAGACAAGCTGTAGAACAGGGGGAATGGAAGCTCCACCCCGAAGTAGTCAGTCAAATCTGGGAAAGATTTTACGTAGCAGAGGTGGACCTCTTTGCCTCACAAGAGGCAGCACAATGCCCCCTTTGCTACTCACTGACTCCTCCAGCTCCCCTGGGTCTGGACGCAATGGCCCACATGTGGCCCAGGTTACGCCTTTATGCGTTTCCACCTATAGTTCTGCTCCCGGGAGTCCTGGCGAGGGTCCGTCAACAAGGGTTGCGCCTCTTATTGATAGCGCCCCATTGGCCGGCCAGAGTGTGGTTCTCGGATCTAATATCTCTCCTTGACGGCTCACCCTGGGTGATTCCAGTGAGGAGGGATCTTCTGTCTCAGGCACAGGGGGCAATACTTCACCCCCGGCCCGAGCTCTGGAACCTTCACGTTTGGCCCCTGAACGGGACCAACTGAGACATGCTGGGCTTTCAGCCAGCGTAATTGAAACCATTTTAAGTGCCAGGGCTCCCTCCACTAGAAGAACTTATGCCCTCAAATGGAGTGTATTTGAAAATTGGTGCATGGCAAGACACATAGACCCAGTTCACTGCCAGATTGTTTCAGTGCTGGAGTTTCTGCAAGAAAAGTTGTCCTCGGGCTTATGCCCTACTACGCTCAGAACGTATGTAGCCGCTATTTCGGCTTGTCACGCTCTGAATAACGGGGTTTCTGTGGGCAAGCACCATTTAGTTGCCCGTTTTATTCGTGGAGCTAAACGGTTGAAGCCGCCCACTAGAGCGACGGTCCCTTCATGGGACTTAACTATCGTACTCGAAGGCCTGGCAACACCCCTTTCGAACCACTAGAGTCAGCGTCTGTCAGGCTTCTGTCTCTTAAGATGGTTTTTCTTATTGCTATTACTTCTTTGAAGAGGATTGGGGATCTGCAGGCTCTGTCAGTCTCCCCATCCTGCCTAGACTTTGTCCCTGGGCTAGTCAAAGCTATCCTGCATCCTCACCCGAACTATCTTCCCAAGGTTCCATTCTCGACCATGCACCCAGTTGTGTTCGAAGCCTTCTGTCCTCCGCCTTTCACAGCTCCGGAGCAGGAGAGACTTCACTTACTGTGTCCAGTACGTACGCTTAGGATCTACGTCCACCGCACTAGCCAGTGGCGTAAGTCAGAGCAGCTCTTTATTTGCCATGGGGGCCGCAACCGGGGGGGGCTGCCACTAGACCGACTCTGTCACACTGGGTGAGAGATGCCATTGCCCTAGCCTATGAGGCGCGTGGTCACACTTCGCCTCTGGGAATCAGGGCTCACTCAACCAGGGGGATTGCCTCATCGATTGCCTTGGCAAGAGGCGTCCCCCTGCAGCAGGTGTGTGATGCGGCGGGCTGGTCCTCTCCACACACTTTGTTAGATTTTATAGTCTGGATGTCAATGCTACTCCGGGTTCACGGATCCTTCAGTCAGCATCCCAGAGCTAGGTCTGAGACCTCCTTGGCTTGTGCTCACACGCTACACAACCTGGGGGTCCAGACACTTGCAGTGCGGCTGCGTTGGTATTCTTGTTCCCATAGCGTTTTCACGCAGCATTGAGTGTAGCTTTTGAAAGGGAACGTCTCGGGTTACTTGGCTGTAACCCTGTTCCCTGATAAAGCGGGAACGAGATGCTGCGTTCCGATGCCGCACTGCTGGCGTGCCTGGATGTCCTTCAGACAAAATTGACCTGAGGATGTTTCCGGTTCAAGGAACCGGAAACATTCAATAACTAGCTAAACTCCATATTAACTTAAACACTTCCAGCCTCATAACACACAGTATGAGTGCAGATCAATCCCTGCTCTCCGTTATCACCCAGATGAGGATGGGTTCCCTGGTGAGTCTGGTTCCTCTCAAGGTTTCTTCCTACTGCCATCTCAGGGAGTTTTTCCTTGCCACTTTCGACCTTCATCCTCAGCTTGCTTATCCATTTTGATTCATACACATTTTCATTTCATACCATCTTAAATATTTTGCTTGTGTAAAGCTGCTTTGCAACAATGTCGATTGTTAAACGCGATAGACAATTAAAATTTAATTGAGTTGAATTCAGAAAGGCCTCAGATCAGATCAGAAAGGCCTTTAAGAAGGTGGGGAGGGGGGCATTTTAGTTTCTCTAAATGTGTACGTGAGAACAGCTGATTCACACCTGGGGAGGGTAAATTATTTGCATTTGAATGTTGTCTGATATTGTAAAGCCACACACAGTAACACTAAAACCTCAACAATCTACAATAAATAGGAATAAGAGGCCCAGATTATACTGCATCAATATTACTTAGTACAAATTATAAGAGGAGAATTACGATGCCGGCTCATCATCCGGAGCCCAAACCTCATTTAAATTAAATTAACAAATATTATAAGTTAACAAAAACACACACTTAGAAAAACATTTTGATTTAGACTATAAAAATAATCCTGCATCTATTTGAGGCGTGTCAACTGCCTCTTTGTAGTTACAAGTTTTCAATACAAATCTTATAATGCCTACATGACATCTTAATATTTCAACTATTTATTTTAACTATTTAAACCATTAAACTATTTATTTTACTATTTTAACTATCATTACTTAATGTAATTCAAAATAACATTAAGAACAAGAGCAATAAAACTTTGTAAAATATTACTGATTAAATGTGGGCTGAAAAAACGTCCTCAAAAATGTAACAGATGAGGACTTGTGTCCATCAATCTGATCTACAGTATGCTGGAGAAACTGCCAGGTGGGTAGTTATCATCAAAGACAAAAAAACTTTCAAATAAACATCAACAGCCTCCACCAAAGAGTCTGGAACGCAGAGTACAGGATGCGTCACACAGCCGTGATATATTATACTATAACCGTATTATACCAAAGAATGTCAGTTAGAAATACACAAAATAAAAAATATCCGCTGTTTTAACCACTGCTGTTTGGAGAAACCTGAAAATAAAGAATAAACCAGAATAAAACCCTAAAACCCAAAATAATAATAATAATAATAATAATAATAATAATAATAATACCAAAATAACCCAACCAGGTGTTCATTTGTAAATGACCCACTACACCTCATTTCAAATGTGTTTAAAGAACCCAAAATAACCCAGAATTTTATGAACAAAAACAACACAGCATTTTTTATTGTATTTTTTTCCCATTCTAATGTTTTATTCTAAAAGTCTATTTTTTCGTTATTTCTATATTTAAAGTTTGATGTCTTTTAAATGTATTTTTTATATAAATAACAATAAAGAGATACAAACAGAGATAGGCTATATAACAGTTCATTCTTTGTCTGTCTAAACAACATTTAACCAAAGTTTTTTAAAAACTCATTATTGTACAGTGAATGTCAATAGCTCTGGTTCTGACTTTTCGTGTTTGTTTTATAAGACTCAGATGTGGAAAATACCATCACTGTAGTATTTCTTCGATACAACATATTGTTATGACTTTTTCATGACTCTAATTATATTTTAAAACTGCGGCAAATTTAAATGTCACCTTGCACCACCTGGCGGTCATTTCACGGAAGACTTAAAATGCGATGATTTATTTTGGCCGCCATCGGCCGGCAGTAAGCACAGCAGTAATAGGAATTCCCATTGGCTACCATGAAACATAAATACCATGAAACCAAATGATAAGTAGTGAAGCAAGGAAGCAACATAAACCAGACATGAGTTAAGCAATGACAAAAGCTAGACAATATGTGCTAAAGAGGACAGGAATCAAATTCTGGTGCTCATTGACTAAACGTGATTTAGGTGCTAACAGTCATATGACCTGATGAGTGTCATGATCAGGTGATATGCAGTGGCTTAGGGGTATTGCAGTTCTGTGCACAACCATGATGCCTATAAATACTAATCATTAGTAACTAAAACAATGACTTATTAAGTCACAGCATTAAATAATTAAAAAAAAAACACAACTGAATGTATTTTTTCTGACCTTCAGAAAGACACTGAGCTTTAGGTGTTAAGATGAAGAATTGAGAGGCGATGCCCAGATGATTAGTGCCAACACATTGGAGAGTGGGTGTGTCCTCAACTGGCTGTGGAATGGAAAAAATAATGGATCTTCTAAAACTCTTGTTGCCCAAAGACTCCACTTGGATGTACGTGTCATCTGAGAACAGGGCAGTTTGATTGGAGGGACGCCATTTCAGTTTAGGAGATGGGTTCCCATAAACTTCACAAAAACACATGATCAAATCCTTAGTAGTGTTACAGCTGGAGGAGGGAGAGATCTGAGGAGCATCTGGGAGAGAAAGGGAGAGAGAAATGAAGCAGATCAGAAATATCTCATGTAAAAGGAAAAAAAATAAAAACATAAATGAGCACTTGCATGAAGTGCACTGTAAAAACTCCAACTAGATAAATGATAAGTGAATTAATATTGTATTATTGGCCCAACTTCTTACAGTGGTATTTATTGAGACAACAGGTAACATTGTGTTCTTGAAAACTTTGAAGACACAGACTGAATAAACAAAAAAAAAAAAATCAAGTTGAGTCAGCAATTTACCTTCACTGAGATGCAATCACGTGATTTTATAAACCCCCACCTCTCTCCCGCTGTCAGACTACAATTTGTGAAAATGGAAGTGAATAAATAGCCGGTTAATTTAAAACATCACTCCAAACCTAGTTTCTCCTGAAAATGACGAAGAAAAACCCTTGAAAATATCAAACCCTTTTGACTATGAAACAATACTTAGCTTTAACACATCATTAGAATTACAGAAGTCTTTAACACAGTCTTAATGATATATTTTATTTTTCTAATAACTATATATTTAGTTAAATTTATTATCTTTGTCTTTACAAGACCTCAGCACCCTAAGGAAGTAGAATCTCTGCTGGGCCTTTTCCAGAGGTGTTCATGCTCCAAGTCAGGCCCTCCTCTAGCTGGGCTCCTCAAACCCGGGACTCAGCTACTCTCTTTACACATTCCCCACTGATGGACAGTGGAGTAATTTCTGTTTCCTTCCTCCTGCAGTCAATGATCAGCTCCTTGGTCTTTGTGGTGTTGAGGAGCAGGTAGTCCTTGAGGTTGTCCACCAGTTTGTATGGTAGAATGGGCTATAATGAGCTATAATCCAAGAGAATCCGGACGTAACTCCCCTGTTTCTCCAGGTGGGAAAGTGCAGCATGGAGGGCTATGGCCACTGTGGATCTGTTTCCCCTGTAGGCAAACTGGTGAGAGTTGAAACTTGGTGGCAGGAATGATGTGATGTAACTCCGCACCAGTTTTTCAAAGCACTTCATTATCACTGGTGTGAGTACTGGTAGTCACTCAGGTGTGGGGTTTTTTGGTAATGGTACTATGGTGGAGGATTTCAGACATGGTGGGACAGTGGACAGGGCCAGCAACTGGTTGAAGATCTTGGTAAAGATTCCAGCCAGCTGAACCGCACAGTCTTTCAGTACCTGGCCAGGGATGCCTCAAAGTGTGCCAAGTAGAGGTTTAGTTCCTCTGCCAGTCTGGCATCAGGGCTGGTCCTAAACTTTGTGAGATGCTGGACTCCCTGCCACACCTACCTACTGTCGTTGCTGTCCAGATGGCCCTCCAGCCCGATAGTCAGAGATAGAGGGTCGAGGCCAAGATTCCGTGATTAACAGTACAATGCTGTCTCTCACAACCTTGTTAGTCATAATCTGTAGCCTCAATTCGTCCATCTTGTTAGCGAGGGATCTGGCGTTCGCGAGAAATGGACAAAGTTCCACCTTATGCTAGAAAACTTTTGAAATGTATTTGGGCGCCAGAGTGTTTTTGAATAATTTGATGCATATTTACTGTAAAGTGCATGAAATTCATTAATTTACAAAAAATGACCACAGATGTACAGTAGGTAGTCAACCAGAATGCCTATAACCGACAAGCTCACTGCCACGGCAAAACGACCACCGAAAAGGGACATTTTGCAAAACAGCTGCAATTGCAGCAGTTTTTAATTGTAAATAGAGTTTAAGTCATAAAAAAAGTCATAATAATATGTTGTATCAAAGAAATGCTACAGTGATGGTAATTTCCACATTCAAGTCTTTATACAACAAACATGTAAAAATCAGAACCATTTACTGTACAATAAATAGTAAATAAAAACTAGCTCACTAGCTGACCATTTTATTTGTACAAAGAATGAACTGTTATATAGCCTGTTTCTGTTTGTATGTTTATTGTTATTTAAAAAATGCTACATTTAAAGTCATCAAACTTTAAACATAGAAATAACTGGAAAAATAGACTTTCAGAATAGAAAATTTTAATAATTAAAAAATAAATTGTCTTACATTTGTGCAAATGTTTTAGAGGATATTTTTCATTGATTTTGTTGAACTAAATAGTATTTATGCAGTTCATTCTCGGTTGTTGTTGTTTTAATGTTACTGTGTTCACTTTACAATAATCTAAGTATAAAAACAGTGGCAGATGGGACACCTAAAAGTAGATGGCAAATATTTTTTATAGTCTTAATTTTTTTTTATAAACTTGAGCTATTTTATTTGTAAGTTTTCTAGAGTTCACCAGCACAAGATGACTAATAATTATGAATGTGTCGGGAAAAAACATCAAAGTGACTGACTCTGACCATTTGAATAATTCATTGTTACCTTAGTGATTTCTTCTTTGTTAAAAAATATTATATATATATATATTTTATATAGTTGTAAATAGCCATGTTTTGTGCATCGTTGCATCTGTTTTGTATAATACACATTTACGTGTGACATATTGATGGTGGTTTGTGTGTCATTGATCACTCAGGTTTATTAATGGTCTGTGTTTCCTTCTGGCTCCTCCCCTTTAGTTATGGTGTCATAGTTAGTCCTGCCGGAGTCCCTGCTTGCACTCTGCACTAAATATACATTCACCTTATACATTATGTGACTGTGACCAGACCGAACTGTTGTATCTCCTCTTCTGCTCTCCCCCCCTCTCTCTGATGAGCTACATCATTTGATTCATACACATTCACATTACATACAAACTTCCATATTTTTCTTTTGATTGTGTAAAGCTGCTTTGCGACAATAACAATTGTTATAAGCGCTACACAAATAAAATTGAATTCAGTTCATTTTTTTTTCATGTTTTTGGATTTGTAACACCAGAAAACAAAATAAAAGTATTGGCCATTGGTCCATCCCATATGTTTAATCTTGACAGCAACACTGTCCTATGTTATTTTTTAAATACTAAATTACATGAGAGCAAGTACTCACACTGCACATCCAGGTAGACAGATGAGCTGTGATCTCCGTGCTGGTTTTGAGCTCTACAGTAGTATAAACCACTGTGTGTAGAATCAGTGGTGTTGATGGTGAGATGGTCTTCGGTTCCTATCTGCTCTCTGTTCTCTCTGTACCAGGTGTAGTTCAGCACTGCTGGGTTTGCATCACTGCTGCAACTCAGAGACGCTGAACTGCCCAAAACCACTGAAGCAGATGGAGATGCTGATACTGATGTGTTTCTCGGACCATCTGAAGGAGGAACAACAGAATGCTGTGAGGTAAGGTGTGATGATAGAGTCATTTCAATATATTCTGAACTTTGGTTCCTTCCTTATATGCAAATGTATTTTAATGTCTTTTGAAGTTTGTTACCTTTTATTATTTTCCAGAAGTTTCATAAAATCGCATTGCTCCAAACTTTCCTTCAAAAGAATCGGTATAACTAGCTGTGTCCCTCTTCTGTGTTTTGTGTAACTGAACTTTGTCTACTTGGAACTTTTAATGTGACTTCCTGCCTCAGTTCACAAGTGTCATAGGTTTTTATTTTGAGTAGTTTAAGGTCATGGTTCAGTACTTTCTCTGCCATCTCTTTAGTTTACTGTTTTGTTTAGTGTTGTTTGTATTACTTCCATTTAGGTATCTGTTGGATTTACCACTGATTTGGTTTACAGTTTTGTGTTAATGAAAGTTTTAACATCTGTACTTATGCCATGCCTCCAGTCTCATTTCCTAATAGAATGCTAGATCCTCATCATATCAACCCTGGACATACCTTTATGAGGTAATCAGACTTTGTGGGCAGTTACTTTGCAAAAGTGCTTTACAGTTTCCATCATTGTGTAGATCCTTACACTGTGCTACTTGTTGTTGTTTTTTTTTGTTGTTGTTGTTGTTGTTTTTTTTTGTATTTGCTTGGAAGTACTGGGATTTAAGCTCCCAACTTTTTAATTAGTAGTCCAACATCATAACTACAGAGCCACCACTGCCAGAAGCACCACCTGCTTGATTACATAACAATATATTTTTTTCTGTAACATTTAAATGGATTAAAAAAAATAGCATGACATGAAGTGGCGCAATAGAAAACCTGCCTCCCTAATGTCCAACTACCACAAGCTCAGATCCTACTTAATACTTGAATTCTTGTACTCATTATACCATTGGTAGGATAGTGTAACTGTTTAGATGTGACTTAACAGATCAAAATAAACTTTCTCCTGTGCTCTCATGCCTCACTTGTTTCTTAACGACTGCAACAGGAGAATTATAAACATAAAAATAACCAGTCGGGTTAAAATAACCAGTCGGGCCAGGTAGGCCTTCATTATTTTTAAAATGTTAAATTATGTGAGAGTAAAGTACTGTACTCACACTGCACATCCAGGTAGACAGATGAGTTGTGATCTCCGTGCTGGTTTTGAGCTCTACAGTAGTATAAACCCCTGTGTGTAGAATCAGTGGTGTTGATGGTGAGATGGTCTCCGGTTCCTATCTGCTCTCTGTTCTCTCTGTACCAGGTGTAGTTCAGCACTGCTGGGTTTGCATCACTGCTGCAACTCAGAGACACTGAACTGCCCAAAACCACTGAAGCAGATGGAGATGCTGATACTGATGTGTTTCTCGGACCATCTGAAGGAGAAAATCAAGCTGTGATGTTGCAATTTCAATATATTCTGAACTTTGTCGCATTTTTTGGCTTTATCTGTAAAATATGTTTTAATCACTCTTAAAGTTTGTTACCTTACAATTTTTCTTTCTTTTTTTTTTACATTTTGTAACATACAATTGTTCCACTCTTCGCTCCAAAAGAATCTCTATAACTAGCTGCACATTACAAGTCTACAGGGATAACCCTTGGAAGGCCCTTTGTGCCTATGGCCCACTTCTGTGCTTAGTGTGATTAGAACTTTGTTTGTTTAATTCATTTAATTTGACTTTTTCTTGTGATTCCGGCTTTAGTTTGCTAGTGTCATAGTTTAGAGTTCTGAGCAGTTTAAGCTCATGGTTCAGTACTTTAACTTGTCAGATTCCTCCAAAAACAATGTTAGCCCTTCTATGCTTCCTGAGAAATATGTTAACCCATGTTTGCGAGGATACCAGTTATATTTCATGTGAACCCTTTTAACATTTACTGAAGCCCTGCTATACTTCCTGAAAATCCTGAAAACACTCAAATGCTTATACGCCTATCCCACTCAGCCAAATTTCCTACCGATCTCTCCGATGTCTCCTGATTTGAAATTGGCTCTGAAGTTGTTGCGGTTGGTACAAATTTGGTAAGTTTTTCAAACATAGTGACCCCATATTGAGCTGTTAACAATTTAAATGACTCTCACCAGGCGAAAGTGTAACTTATGTTCATCTAAGGAATGTGACAAAAAAAAAGATATCATCCAGATAAATGAAGGCAAAGACATTGATGAAGTCTTTGAGAATGAAGTTGGTGACCAGGGCTTAGAACACCACTGAAGCAGTTTTCCACTCATCCCCCTTTCCAAGACTCGGGCCGCATGCAGGAGATCGAAAGGCTGTAGAAATCAGGGGCAGGAGATAGTAGTTTTTGATGGTGATGTCATTTTAGTTGTAATCAATAGTGACCTGTCTTTCTTTGCCATGAAGAAGAAGCCCATGATGGCCTAATGACACCAACAGCTAAAGACTCTAAGATATATTTATCCATGGCCTATCTTTCATGTTGGAATGGTAAATATAAACTTCCCCAGGAATGGTGCTGGACAGAAGGTTTGATTGCCCAAGCCTAGATCGATTACACAATTTTCCTTTGGGATTAATAAAGTACTCTATCAATCCATCCATCCATCCATCCATATATCTATCTGAATTAGGGTAAAATATAAGTTCAGCTTAAATTTTCTTAACTTGAGGTTTCTGCTAATTTAATATTTTGTACACATTTTTTCCCCTTTTTCCCCTTCAACACTTCAACTCTATCCTGGAAGTTATAATCGTTATTTTAGTTACCCTACTCTGAGCTGATAGGATTTCCTAACTAATTTTCGTCTCTGATTATTTGTTCCATCTTGCATACAGCGTCCGTCTCATTTTAGACCTCACTCCAGAGCGGCCTTCACCCTGCCTTATCCAAACAGGCACAACTACAGGCTGGTGAGACTGTTGGCTGCTCTCATCCAAACCCAGGAGGTGCTGGTTATTGAGGTTGGTGCTGTTCCTGACCCCCCAAGATGCCCCCGCAGTGTCTCGGTTGGTTCCCAAACTGACTCAACTGAGGATGGTTTCTCATTCCCCTACTCTGATGAATCTGAGGGCGCCATCAGTCTCAATCTTACTCCTCCAGTTTAAGTGGAGAACCTGCTGTGTGCCTCGGGTCATTGTTGGGTTATGCTCCTGCGTTAACCCTAACTGTTCTACTGTGAATCAATCATGCGATAGTATCAAACACATCTAAAACTAACTTGGTAGTGTTAGTGTCATGTTAGTTTAGATATATACAGTATATATATACAGGGTGGGCCATTTATATGGATACACCTTAATAAAATGGGGATGGTTAGTGATATTAATGTCCTGTTTGTGGCACATTAGTATATGTGAGGGGGCAAACTTTTCAAGTTGGCTGGTGACCATGGTGGCCATTTGGAAGTCGGCCATCTTGGATCCAACTTTTGTTTTTTCAATAGGAAGAGGGTCATGTGACACATCAAACTTATTGGGAAAACAATGGTGTGCTTGGTTTTAACGTAACTTTATTCTTTCATGAGTTATTTACAAGTATTTCTTTGTTCACAGCCATTGACATGTCGAAGAGGTTAACACGTGATGAGCGGATCAAAATTGTGTTGATATCTGGTGAACACAGTAACCGGGTCATTGCAGCAGATTTCAATGCAAAACACCCTACGAGACCACCCATCTCCCATGCTACAGTTAGCAAACTGCTTGCTAAGTTTCGTGAAACTGGTTCAGTGTTGGATTTGCCAAAATGTGGACGCATGAAAACTGTCACTAATGAACAAACATCAGTGGCTGTCCTAGCTTCATTCAGCAAGAGCCCACAGCGTAGCACTCGCCGCATGTCACTGGAGAGTGGCATTAGTCGAACATCCCTTCAGTGGATATTAGCTACTCACAAATTGCACCCTTACAAACTCCAGCTACTGCAGCATCTCAACGAGGATGACCCAGATCGGCGCACACAATTTACAGAATGGGCAAAACGAAAATTGGAACAGGACCCTCAGTTCACGCAGAAGATTTTGTTCAGTGATGAGGCAAACTTTTATGTGAATGGTGAAGTTAAAAAACAAAACCA
This sequence comes from Clarias macrocephalus, assembly GCA_011419295.1. Classification (NCBI taxonomy): domain Eukaryota; kingdom Metazoa; phylum Chordata; class Actinopteri; order Siluriformes; family Clariidae; genus Clarias; species Clarias macrocephalus. The sequence continues at coordinate 11,828 of JAAGKR010014214.1, forward strand.
CTGCTATTGGTCTGACACTAACCCACATTGGATAGATCCCTCCAAGACTGTTGGAACAAAAAAAGTGATGGTACGGTGTGGTATATGGGGTACAAAGATAGTGGGGCCATTCTTCATCAATGGAAACCTCAAGGCCACTGGATATTTGAAATTGCTACATGATGATGTGTTTCCCTCTTTATGCACTGAAGCTGGCACGTTCCCTGAGTTTTTCCAGCAAGATGGTGCACCACCACATTATGGATGTCAGGTCCGAGCATTCCTAGATGAACAGTTTCCTGAAAAGTGGATTGGTTGTCGTGGGCCAGTTGAATGGCCCCAAAGGTCTCCCGATCTGACCCC
>JAAGKR010014215.1:5000-12164 GCA_011419295.1 Clarias macrocephalus
GAACGTCTCCAGGACGTTGAGGCGAGTTTGTTAGAAAAGACCCAAGCACTGAGGTTAGTGGAGAGACAACAGGCCTTGCAACGGGACCAGCACAAGGAAGTGCAGAGACTTCAGGAAAAGCTAACTGAGATAACTGGACGACTCATTGCGACAGAAGAGGCACAGGCTTTAAGAGAGGAGCGGGAGAAGAAAGAGAAGCGCTGCCTAGAGGAAAAGCATGAGCGGGAGCGGCAAGGATTGAGTCGTAGGCTGGCGGAATCTGAGGAAAAGAGGCTCCAGGCTGAGGAGCAGATCCAGGAAGCTCAGGAACAAGTAGAAACCCTCCTTAGACGTGATGTTGGGGAGCGGGTAGAATCAGAGGTCAGGGAGGAGATGCTACGTTTGCAGCAGGTTCTGAACGAGCAGGCAGATATCATTGAGAACCTTCGGGAGAGTGTGAGAAGGCTGGAAGAGGAGAGAGGTCACCTTTCATGTCGGTGCCAGGAATTGGTTAATCAGATTGCAGAGGCAGACAAGGAGGTAGGAAAACTTCAGGTAAAGCTAAAGACAGAAGAGGCAGATTACTACGCTTTGGAAAGGTCGTATGAGCGAGTTTCAGAGGAGTTTGCAAGAATCAGTCGTGTTCTGAGAGAAAAGGAGGAAGAGGTCCGACAGACAAAGGAGACATATGAGAAACTGGTGAGACAAAAAGACCAGGATTTGAATGAAGCCCTTGTCAAGATGGCTGCTTTGGGAAGCAGCCTGGAAGAAACTGAACATCGCCTTAAGGCAAAGGATGAGCTACTCAGTAAGGTTGGGAATAGTAAGGCGGAACAAGAGTTGCAGGAGAAGCTGGTGGTAGCAGGGGACCGAATATCTGAACTGGAAGAGCATCTCAATGCTTTGCGTTTGGGGTATGCAAACCTTAAAATGGAACGATGCTGCTCTCAAGAGGATGTCCTTGATGCACTAGAACAACAAGCAAAGCATGATATGTCCTGTTCTACCTCTTCTTTGACTCTTGCAAGGAGCAGCTCAGAGACTGAAGTGTCCTTTGCCAAGCGGCAGAGAATCCGCTTCTCCAACATCCAGTGCCACAAATACCACCAGTCTCAAAGAATTGACAGGGTTCTCACAGAACACTCAAGCCAGGATTTCACTCAAGAGGAAAGGCAGGACCTTGCACCAGAAACAAACCTAACCCTCACAGATGACACCATCCAGGATTTATCCCAGGACACCAGCTTAGTAAGTGACGGCACATTTCAATGCTGCAGTGATACAGAAAATTTTTTATCCATCATCCATGTGCTAGAATCAAAGCTTCAGGCCACAGAGGACAAGCTTCGTGAGGTTACATCTAAGATGCAAGGTGAAGAAGAACAGCTTAATAACAAAGTTCTGATGGAAGTGTGCTCTGATGATACCTCTGCTCAACCATACCAGGACGAACCTGATGGTAAATCCCACTCTTGCTCGGACGGCATTGTACAGGATAATTTCAACAGGAAGATTACACGAAAGCTCTGGCATTTGTAGAGTCCGGCAGGCTGAGGGTTAAGGAGATCCTCAGAGCTCTCAACGTAGAGGGAAAGGCCCAAGCACAAGTTCACACTTTAGCTGAGATTGAGAAAGACTTGGTTAATGCAGCTTTGCACATTAAGCATGTTGCTGTTCCATATCAAAGTACTCTTAGCTGTCAGATTGAGCCACAGATTCAAGTGGATAAAAGTGCAGTAAAGGTCTTTGCACGGATGTTATCCTTTGAAGGAACTATTTTGGAAAAAATGGCATGTTCTCTTCAAGATCCAAAATCCGAACTAATGCAAAGTCTTAACGAGATAAATAGAGAATCCCAGCAGGTTAAGATCAACCACCAGGATTGTGTTTCTGTGATTTACACTGACATTCTGATGAGAAAACTAAAACTCCACAGCATGCTGATGAATGAGCTCCACCAAGCACATACCCTTGGTGACCAAGAAGCCAATTTGCAGATACTTGGTCATACTGATTTGTCTTTGAGTTCAATTCACAATGCTTGTATTAATGCTGAACTTGCATATTGTCTTCAGAACTTAAAGCATTCTTATCAAGACAAGTTTGAGGAACTTCAGAGAGACTTGATCAAGGTAAAAGAGATCTTGCAACAAAGGGATATGGATGTAAGAGAAGGAGCTATGACTCACAACGCCGAAAGTGTCACTCAAGATGTTTGTGATAAGCTCAGTGCTGATAGAAAGGCTTCAGGTTCTGACATGAGTCCAGCTGAACTTGCCCCTTATGCAGAGCAAATTGAGAGGGAAGAAGCTCACATACTTGCTCAAGAAATAATAGAAAAGCACTTAGCTGGAATCATAGAGTCATGTGTCACAGAATCAGTGGCATCACTGGATACCAGACGAGAGAGTCTCATTACTGAGCTAAAGAGACAAGCAAAGGTCCTTCACCATATGTCTCAGCAGCTCGAGAAGGCATGTGAGGAAGATAACAGCTCTGTTCTTTGTGGACTTGCAGTTCAAATCCAAGCAGTTTTAGGACCCAGAGTCCTGATGTGTAACTCTTTTAGCATGGACGAGGCATTGATTCAGGTGCAAATAGCATACGTTGCTTGTCGACTGCGAGCTGACCATGAAAGGGAGCTATCTCTCTGCCAGGAGACTAGCCACAGTATGGCTACTTTGGTCCAGGAGCATGCCCAGCACGTAGCAGCCATCCATCAGCGTTTCCAGACCAACCTGGAGGAGGAACGAATCCAGTACTTCAAAACAATTAACTCCATTCAGGAGGAAAACGAAACTCTACGAGAAGAGGCCACGAAGCAGCTTAAGGAGATGAACAGGCAGCGGGACCAGATTGTACAGATGGAGAAGGCATTCCAGAAGGAGTTGCAGGAGATTAGGAAAAAGCATGCTGATGAACTTGGTCAGGCAGAGCAGGAACGAGCCACCTGTGAGTTAGTGTTAATTGAACGTGCAGAAAACACCCAAGGGAAGCTTGAAACCTTGTTGCAAGAAGTTGAGGAAATGAAACTAAAGCATAAGGAACACGTATGCAAACTGGAGCAGGAACTCCATGGGAAAGTTCAGGAACTGGAAAATGTTCATCAGCAAGAGATTCAGAAACTACATGACCGGTACAGTCAGACTATTCGAACTCTGGGAGAGAGATTAGAAACAATAGCAGATGATGCACAACATCCATCTACAGCAGAGACACAAGGTGCAGGACACCTGGAGGAGGTGAGCAGGGACTCGATGTCACTGCTGAGGAGCCGTGTGCAGGAGCTGGAATTGCAGACGATGAACATGCGTGATGAACTGGAGAACAAACCACCAGATGGAGACATGGCTAGTCTGAGAGAAAAGTACCAGAGAGACTTCGACAGTCTTAAGGTTCAGACTACCAGTTTAAACCGTTTTAAACCGCTTACCTACACATAGATATTTAGTGTGATGAGCATGATCAGTAGAGCTTTGTTTTATTATGCTACAGTGGTCAGGAAGGAAGCTGATGTTTCCCAAATTTTATGATCCACTAGTCCACTAGCAGTAACACAAAATGGATAAGTAAAAATAAAAAATGATAGGGCTAACAAGCAAAAGGTGAAAGCAGTAATCATTGGGCGTGGTCAAGGTGGAAAGACAACTAAACGAAGGTAGTACATCAAACGTTCTTTGACACATTTATCAGTCCTGTGCTAGATCCTTCGAGACAAGCCTTACTTAAATGAGTTTAGAGTTGGTCAAAACTAGATAAATTATTGTTATTAACTTCATTTCTGCTTTATTTTTTATTTTGTAATCTGGAGATATCGGAATCTGTCACACATTTAAAGTTCATGGGGGCATTATGGTAAATGCATATTATATATTTAAAGATAAGCAAAAACATGTATACAAAAAAAGAGACCCGTACATGCCCCAAAAGTCTGGATCTGTAGACCAAGTGTGTTTAAAAATATGAATTAGGCAGATGCTCAGATTGAGGGTCTCTGACTCAAGGGGGCGCCAAAGATCACAGGAGGTGCACAATCCTTTTTCTGCTCTGAGGCTATAAGGTTGTCGAAATTACATGTGCACATTTACATTTGCCGATGATTAGAATGTTAGGACACATGTGATGTTTGTTACAGACTAATCATGAGCTGGATTCGAAAAAAACTTTAGTTTTTTAGTATTTTATAAAACTGAGTTTAGCATATTTTCGGACAGCAAGTCATGAAGAGCTTCTATTATCCACCTATGAATGACTCACATATTGTAGTGTTTTTAATCGACAAATATATGTTAAACTTTTTTTTACTTAAATACTTACAGTATAATTGAAAGTCTGCATAGAAAACGATTAAAAAAGAAAAGTTTGTTTTCTTTTGTTTATATGGGATGAGGTGGGTTGTTGTAAGGGGGATTAGCTTTTTCTCTGGTTTGAAGTAGGTGGGACTCCATGGGGGGGAAAAGGTTGGGAGCCACTGTTGGGATTGTTCTGAGACGGTTCTGATGGACTACTGACTTCAGCTCAAATAGAAAAGTCGAGTGGTGTGAGGTCTGGTCCGTATTCTGTTGTTAGTTTCAAAGCCGCCGATAAGATACAATACAGCTATTTCTGTAGTATATAGAAGAAGTATAATAAACTACTTAAGAAAAGTGCAGAAATGTCAAATTTGTAATTAAGTACTGTAACGATGTACGTGTACTCAGCTTTTAACCTGCTTTTAACCCATAAACACGACACAGAACGAACATGCTGCATTGTCTGTCTTCTGCTAATTACTAATACTACGATTAATAATAACGGTAATAAGTAGTCGTATTAAGTTGTAGAACGGTAAAGATATGGCCTACAGAATTTAAATAATGGATGGTACCTAAATAACAATAACACTGTACACTAGAATACAGAACTGTTACAAACTGTATTCTGTTTTCTTTGGATAAAATAAGTGTAGAATGTAAAACACTGGTACAACTCAACTCTTTAGACTTGAGTCAAATAGATTTTATATAATTACATAAACTGCATAGAGAAATAAAGATTTAGCTCTTGATGATAATAGCTGGTTTGGCACACAGCAAGTCAGGGCTTTACTTGTAGTTTAAGTAGCACTAGACTGCGCGATTCTACATCATTATTCCTCACTCAAGGGGCATTTTAAACAGATTCTGTTGCTTACTGGATAAACAGAAAGTCGTGACCACCTTTGGTAAGAACAAGTAAGAAGCTTTAGAACACAGCTACCCTTTTGAATGAACTTTATGTCCAGAAGATCAGCTTCTCTATAACTGTCTCATCCAGAATTAAACTCTGAGTCAGTGACAATATAAGAATACTCCTTGTGTTCAGCAGCACGGTAGAGTGATTGGATATCCACTAGGAGGTGTATGTGTGTTTACACGTGTGCATGTACGTGTGTTTGTAGGAGACGTGTGAGCGTGGGTTCGCGGCCATGGAGGAAACTCATCAGAAGGTGATTGAGGACCTTCAGCGTCAGCATCAGCGTGAGATTAACAAACTGCTGGAGGAGAGAGAGAGGTTACTGGAGGAGGAGACGAACGCCACCATCGCTGGTAATCACAGACTTTTATATCTGTTTTTAGTTACGTTTCATGTTTGAAACATCGAAGAGACACGATGTTTCCTGTTGTTGCTTACGTTCTAGCAGTTATAAAGAGCCAGTGACCCAGGTTGAGCTGAAGATCACAGGAAATTGTCGGAAAGTTTGTCAATCATCGCAGTAAAATCTTTTAAACATATATTTGTCGTTGTCATTCATAGGTGGATAATAGAAGCTCTTCATGACTTGCTGTTCGAATATATGCTAAACTCAGTTTTATAAAATGCTAAAATATGCTAAAAACAGTTTGCTAATATTTAACTGCGAAATTTTTTTGAATCCAGCTTATGATTAGTCTGTAACTAACATCACGTGTGTCCTAATGTTCTAATCATCAGCCACATCAGCCACATCGGCCACGTCAGCTGTGGTTATGGAACACAGTGTCACACAGAGATATAAAGTAGGAGTTAAGAAGTACAGATATTTGCTATATGGTTTACAGTGCTGTAAACAAGTATTTGCCCCCTTCCTAATTTTTTAGGAGTCATATTTGTTACGCTCAAACGATTGTTTAATTTTAAATGTTGAAAAAATTCTTAAAGATAACCCGAGGAAATACAAAATGTGGTTTTAAATTATTTCATTTAAGGTGCAGGTATTTGTTGTAGGATGTAGTGTAGTAAAAGTAAAAAGTATCCTCTAAACTACTCAAAGTACAGATGTGTAAAATATGTCCTTATGTATAATATAAACAACACTTACTTATTTCCCTTCCACCTCTGCTAAGTGCTTAATGTTATGCTGAGATAGACGAGATGAAACTCTGCACTGTTTGGAGTTGGAGTCATAAGTACATTGTAACATTCCGTGGCTGAAATGTAGCGAGTTTAAAGATTAAAGTGTGTGAGGTGTCATAGTGGAGCGACCCTCAGGAAGGGACCATCAGTGCGCTGAGTGTCCTGAGGATGTGGACAACTCACAGGTCCAGCTGCACCTCTGACTGTTTACACACCGCTGAAACTGGAGACTCCTCCACTGATGTTTTATATACACACACACACACACACACATACACATACATTCTCCTTAAAGACAGCATTGATACACACACAATCAGATTATAGTGTACTGGTGACACCATAAAGCCATTTGCGTAGCCATAAATTAATAAGGATTTAATCATTCCTATTATGTGTGTCTGTGTGTGTGTGTGTGTGTGTGTGTGTATGTGTGTGTGTGTGTGTGTGTGTGTATGTGTGTGTGTGTGTGTGTGTATGTGTATGTGTATGTGTATGTGTGTGTGTGTATGTGTGTGTGTGTATGTGTGTGTATGTGTATGTGTATATGTGTATGTGTATGTGTGTATGTGTATGTGTATGTGTGTGTGTGTATGTGTGTCTGTGTATGTGTGTCTGTGTGTATGTGTATGTGTGTGTGTGTATGTGTGTGTGTATATGTGTGTATGTGTATGTGTATGTGTATGTGTGTGTGTGTATGTGTATATGTGTGTGTGTGTATGTGTATGTGTATGTGTGTATGTGTATGTGTGTGTATATGTGTGTGTGTATGTGTGTGTGTGTATGTGTATGTGTGTGTATGTGTGTGTATGTGTATGTGTATGTGTGTGT
>JAAGKR010014216.1:943-12164 GCA_011419295.1 Clarias macrocephalus
GAGATCTCGTCGCATGGATGCCCCGTGTGGTCTGCCTGGATTTGTATGGTGGCTGGGGATGGTTTCCATTAAGACTGTCCTATCATCGATTGATGCTCTGGGGACCTGTGACTTCAGTTGTTCGATAGCTCAGGACTGGAATCTCCTACAGTCTACCTGAGCCTCCAGGAACAAACTGGACTCCTTTTAATTTTAATTTTAACACGTCTCCTGTTACACTGAACTTCCAGTACACATTATTAAGTTGATCAATCCCTGCTATCACTCAGGGCCATGTGGAAAGTCAGGTAGATGCTGGTGTAGGGAGACTCAGAAAACCCTGGAGTGGAGTCTGGAGCGGCGCACGACCAGGAAACACTACACACACGCGAGCGCAACGAAGCATTTATATAAAGCATAATATTTTTATTATTTTGCATTTTGATTCATTTTTTCACTCAGTAGCGAATATAATGTAAATGTAGCAAAGTACAATGTAATTTCGTTACTTTCCACCTCTGAACATCATTGATCGTAGTATTCTCCTTCACAGATTAGAAAATGTAGTAGGAATTAAGAGAACGGCCCTCTCCTGGCTCAGATCCTATTTGACTGATCGTTATCAGTTCGCTATACGTCTCAGCAAAACCAGATGAGAAAAACCAGATTACTAAAGTTGAGCAGTGTGTGCAGGACATAAGAGATTGGATGTTAATTAACTTCCTTCTGCTTGATCCTGATAAGACAGAAGTTCTGGTCATAGGACCACAAGTAGCTAGAAGTAGGCTTTCTGATCACACTGTAACTTTAGATGCCTTTCTGTTCCATCAAGTGCAACAGTAAAAGACCTTGGTGTGATTATGGATTCTAGCCTTTCGTTTGAAGCACATGTAGATAATATTACCAGGATAGTTTTCTTTCACCTTAGAAATATTGCCAAGATAAGAAACATATTGTCACTAAATGATGCAGAAAAATTAGTTCATGCTTTTATCACCTCTAGGTTGGACTATTGTAACGCCTTACTGTCTGGTTGTTCAACTAGGTGTATAAACAAGCTTCAGTTGGTGCAGAATGCAGCAGCGAGGGTCCTCACTAAAACCAGAAGATATGAGCACATCACCCCTGTCTTATCTACACTGCATTGGCTCCCTGTGAAATTTCACATAGATTTTAAGATACTACTTTTGACGTATAAAGCATTAAATGTTCTCGCGCCGCAGTATCTGGTGAACTGGTATGTTTAGATGCTGTCCTCCCCACTCTCATTGTTCACTCAGGTTTGTTGACGGTGAGGTGATTGGTTGCTTTACATGTCAGTTCCCCCTCATGTCTGTGTTTCCTTCTGGCTCCTCCCTTTTAGTGATGATGTCATAGTTAGTCCTGCCGGAGTCCCTGCTTGCACTCTGCACTAAATAAACAGTAAAGTTTTAGGTGCCATATTATATGTAGTACCAATTTTGTTATACAAGTTTATTATGTCTGCATTATTATTTACAAGACCGTTCCCTACAAAGATACACTAAAATTAATAAGTAAAGAACATTACAGAAGAATGTTTCTTTGCATCCCTGTAAAGAAAGCAACATATTACATGGCAGACATTTCTGACTGTTAGATTTTACTGAGCATGCTGGAGAATATGAGTTCTTCGTGTAACTTTGTCACACTCACTCCTTTCTATTTTCATGCAAAACCCAGGAGTCGACTGAATTTTTCCCCCCATCTTAAAACTGGTCTTTCGTGTAATATGTGCTTTCTTTACAGACATGCAAATATTCTTCCATAATGTTATTTATTCATTAATTCTAATGTACCTTTATAGGGAATTGTCTTGTACATAATAATGTAAACAAATTTTTTACTACAGATAATATGGCGCCTAAGACTTTTGCACAGTACTGTACATTCTCTTTATACATTGTGTAACAGTGACCATAACTAACTGCCATCTTTCCTGCTTTTCTCCTGTCTGACTTGTCCAGATGCTTCTGGTTAAAATCTCGTCACATGGAGCCCCGTGTGGTCTGTCTGGGACGCGTGTGGTGACTGGGGACGGTTCCATTTCACCATGAAGACGCTCCTGTCCTCGGCTGATGCAGCAGCTGTTCTCTGAGGACTTGTGACTGCAGTCGCTCGATAGTTCAGGACTGGAGTTTCCTACAGTCTACCTGAGCCTCCAATAACCACCTGGACTCCATATGAACTTAAACACGTCTCCTGTTATACTGAACTTCCAGCCTCCTAACACACAGTATGAGGTCAGATCAATCCCTGCTCTCCGGTATCACCCAGATGAGGATGGGGTCCCTGTTCTGTCTGGTTCCTCTCAAGGTTTCTTCCTACTGCCATCTCAGGGAGTTTTTCCTTGCCACTGTCACCATCATCCTCGGTTTGCTCATCAGGGACAATTTGAAAATTTGATAAATTTCATACTCATTTACATTTCATACACACTTAAATAATTCTTTTGATTGTGTAAAGCTGCTTTGCGGCAATATAAATTGTTAAAAGCGCAATACAAATAAAATTTAATTGAATTGTATATACAATATTTTCAGAGTGTAAGTGAATGTATTAAATGTCCGGCATATTGTATGTGTGTATGTGCGGGAGAAATGAGTCGGCCTCACCGGTTTCAATGAATCAGTCCGGGAGCACGATGATAGAAAATGTCTGTTCTGTGAATCTGTCCCTGTGGTGAATAATCCTTATTTTGGAAAATTCTCAAGAAAACACAGTCCAGAATGGTGTCCAGGATTTTCCTCGTGATTTAAAGTTGCAGAGACACACTGTTACATACCAGTAAAACCTTTGATTGTGAGTACCTTAGTTTGCTGTCCAAGTAAATTTAACACCCATTAATGTATGCGTGTGTGTGAAAGGCATCCTACACAATAACCCTCCTCCTCCCCCTCTATTGGTTTTATTTTTACTTTATATTAATCATTTTTATATGGATATTTTTGGGTTGTGGAATGAATCGTCAGGGTTTCCATTATTTCTTATCGCTCTGAAACAATGTGGTGTCCAGGATTCCCCTCGTGATGTAAAGGCGCAGGGACATTTCACTGTGAGATTCATTTCCTTAGATGCAGTTATGGGTTTTGGCCACATGATGGCAATGCTGGGAAAGGGGACAGATTTAGTCAAGTGAATTTGTACACTTTATATTGTATATTCGTGTCTAAGGCGTGTAAGACTCATTATGTCGGACTTAAGAACAAATCCTACTTACGAATGTGCTCCCAGAACAGAACTCGTTCAAAAGTTCCTGTATGCTCCTTTTTAAACAAGTTAATAATGTATATCTTAGAGGTATCCACATGTGTGTTAATGATCCAGCTTAAACACCGCTCAGAGCCTGCATTTTGGCTGCGCGGGTGTCTTTTTGTTTCACTGCTATCTGTGACCACCCTGGAACACCCCTATGGTGATGTGCATTTTACTGGTCAGTTGTCCTGGAAAACATAACCCTTTTAACCCACACATGTTTATGGCTAGGCTACGCTACGAACAATGGAGGTGGGTTCAAACTGTTTTACAATGGTGTAGATAATAAAGGAAATGGTGTAGGTCTAATTCTAAGGGAGGATTATGGCAGGAGTGTAGTGGAAAGTGGAGAGTGTCTGATAGGTTGATGAGTGTAAAACTGGAAGTGGAAGGGGGTAATGATACATTTCAGCAATGCATATGCTCCACAGGTAGGATGTAACATGAAGGAGAAAGAAGGTTTCAGGAGTTAGCTAGCCAAAGTGGAGGTGAGTGTCCCAAAAGAAGAGTAACAGGAAGCTGCTAACCTACCCATCTCCCATCTCCTGCACTTAAGAAGCAGAAGAACTGGAGCTGTAGCTCCTGCTTTAAATGTTATATCACTAAACAGGTAGGATTGAGGAGATCCTGGTGAAATAACACTCTTATGTTCACACACACTGGATCGGTTGCTACTGAAAGCCAGTACAAGCTGCAATTAGCAACATTAGCCTCAAAGTGTGCCTCAGTTCAGAAAACAAGCTTAACCCCCCCCCCCCCCCCACACACACACACACACTAACTTTAAAATACTAAACACTAATAGTTATTGTTTCAGCATGAACATCTGAGCTTTATTTTTTCTCTCAGTTTCACACACACACACACACACACACACACACACACACACACACACACACACACACACACACTTCAGATGAGATTTAAATAAACTTTGTGACCCCAGGGCGGAGCTGGACCCCGACTGTACAAAATGAACAAACAGTGAACTTGTACTCGTCCACCTTCATTGCTTTGGCCAAAGCTTCTGTAAATAGACTCTCTGTTGGCGTAGGCACTTTTCAGATCGGTTTGTGTGCATCTGCACTCTTAATAAATGAGGCCTCAGGTGGTTCTGTGTGATCGCTGTTCCACTGATGAATAGACAACATGAAATGACAGCAATTTGGTGTTTTGTGATTAATGATCAAAGAAAACCAGACTGAGGAGAAACGACTGCATCTTCCTACAATAGAGGTCATAAAAATTCTTCAACATAAAACTGGGCGCAGGGAGTTTATCAAACGCAGCACTCACCCTGAGGCGGGGAGTCACGTCTACAGGTGACGTCAGTGCTATTGTAGTGAAAATAACGGCTCTTAGGGTTTTTTTTAAGGTGTTTGATGATCAGTCACTGACAACCAGGACGTGAAAACATACGAAACACAATCCATGCTTCTCTCAATCCAGCCTATCCAATGCTGCTCGCTAATGCACTGTCTAACTAATCTAACCTGGCTATTCCTGACGCTCTCGCCTGTCTATCCGTGTGACTTCTAGGTAAATTGGGAATAAATGCTGTTTTTTCTTGGAATGAGTTCATATTTCGAAACAGTGCTTTTTTGGAGTCTGGTGGACCGAGGCTGAGGTGGAGAGAGGGATGATCGAGAGATGAGCAGAGGAGAGGAAGATGGATGGCTAATAAGAGGAAAGCAGACACAGAGGTCGAGTGAGAGTGTTACAGCGAGGCCACGAGCCAGCGCAGACTCCATCAGATCAGCGTAAGTGAGACAGATGAGCAGAAGAAGGATGAGGACAAAGTGGACGAGACTCAACGTCTGTATCAGACCACAGAGAGCTCAAGCAGAGTGACACACACAGTGCGGTGCGAGGGGTGAAGTCAGACTCGTTCATATCATTAATATCATTTACACTCTTAGTGATGGATCAGTGATAAGGAATATCAGATTTTACAGATCAATCAGTTTAAAGTTAATAAATGTTTTTAGGCATTAAACATTAACACAAGCTGTGCATTGCGAGATTATTTTCCAGACTCCCGCTGAAACATGTTGGGTTCTTCGTGTTCTACTGCCCTCATGTCCCAGTGATTCTCTAAACATACAAACGAGTTTCAGAGTGTGTGTGTGTGTTTCTCATCTCAACAACATAAATAATTGAGTAGAAATGGAAAACAGCAGCGTGACAGTGAGACAGGCAGTTAAAGCGTCTCTCCTCGCGGCCCTCTCAGTCCTCACGCCCTTTAATAGAGCTGCTGTTAAATCAATAAACTGCGGCGCTACATGAGGTGAGACGCCACAGAGATTCTGCAGTAAAACACTGTGTGCGGTACGAGTGTCGGGGGATTAGTGGGATGCCTCCCGCAGGACTGCGAGACGTTCACGAAAGCTGAAATGATCTGAGGGAATTTTATCACCCAATTAAAAGACGTTCTGTGTACAGTCAGCGGAAATAAGCGCTCAGACTCCAAATGAATTATTCGCTTTACATTTAAACACGTAACTGATTTGGAATAAACATATTTGAACACTAAATAGAAGAAGGAAGTTTATTTGTTACAGTACAATTAAATCGTTTCTTCACATAGTCTAGGGAGAAAGCTGGGGTCAGATGCAGGGTCAGTTATGAGACAGCGTCCCCTAGAGGACACAGTGTCAAGGGCCATGCTCAAGGGCCCAACAGTGGCATCTTAGTAAAGCTGGGACCCGAACCTCCGACCTTCTAATCAATAAACCAAGACCTAAGCACACTGAGCTGCCACTGCCCAAAAAATATGATTAATAAAACATAATCGGGTGCTACATATAACTGCAGCACAAAAGTCTTCCTAAGCAGAACCTGTTGTGAATATAAAAGATGCTGCAATTAGCTGAGAAGATTCACACAACACCATGTGAGGTTGAGCACAGGCCAAGTTTGATAACTGCACTGACAGGGCAATTTCTTTTTTTTAAAACTGACCTTGTAAACAGTCCAGCTACTGCATGGTGGGTTACTCACATACACAGTAACATAAGACAATAGAATAATTACAGATTGAGAAGTAGAGCATGCGGGGGGGGGTCACAAAGTCACAGGAACTCTGATCTGCCTGTTCTAGGACCACATATGAAAGTGATTCAGATCAGATTTGTCCAGACGGCCCTTAAAAAATCAGATCTGTCACATTTCTCTGGTGATGTGAATGTAGCCTTCAGTGTGAGGAGGCGTGGCTTAATGGCCACAGATGATCATCCAAAGATGAGCGTCTAATGGCTCCAGAATAAAATGTTTGAATACTTTCAATGCAAAAGTGCAAAAAGGTAAAGTATCAGTTTTAGTCTAAAACACACTTCTGTACTATTTTAAGTTATTTTGTAATAAATTTGTTTTAAATTATGAACATTATTTTGCTATTTTCCCCTGTTGCATAGTGAATAAGGAATGACCTGTTAGTATACAAGTCTCTCCGAGTCACCTATAGTGAGATCCTATGATAAAAAGACAATTTATTCCTGTTTATTTGTTTCCCTGTCACTTCAGGGTTCTATAGAACTCTCATTACTTTAGGCTTTACTCTATTTAGTGTATTTACAGTGATGCGCCTCATGGGAATATATACAAAAGAAAACATTTAACACTAGATACACTACAACACTCAAGCAGCACACGATTGCATGGTGGAAGCTGTTGTGTTCACTATGCCTGGTTATATTCCCTGCATTCAGTCCCTTTAATTAGTACTATAACCGTGGAGATATAGTCTGAAGATAGAAGTTATATGAGAGGTTATATGGCTCATACTTTACTATAATATGAGGTGGTATCAAAACTTTTTGAGACTAGTTTTGTAACACGCCAACAGATGGCAGCACAAGCATTACCACGCCTGCTATTTCATCATAAACAGCACAGTTAGAACAAAGAGTGAACGTGAGGTTCTGCATGGAACTGGGAAAATCTACCACAGAGACGTTTAACATGATACTGCAAGTTTGTGGCAATACTGCAACGAGTCATTCGAGGTGTTTTGAGTGGCACATGTGCTTCAAGAGCAAAAGAACAACACTGGAAAACAATGAGAGAGCAGGAAGACCGTCAACGAGCTCAACCCCTAATAAAATGTCAAACATTTTGCAGCTTGTACATGATGATCGTCGGCTAAAGATCCACAACATTGCTGCCATCATCAGTGTGTCATACGAAACAGTCCAGGCAATCCTCACGTGTGACTTTGTCCCCAGGCTACTGACCCAGGAGCAGAAAGAACATTAATAACCTCCAATAACTACCTGGACTTCATATTAACATCAATTAACAACTGTTATACTGAACTGCCTGCCACCCAACACACAGTATGAGGTCAGATCAATCCCTGCTCTCCGTTATCACCCAGATGAGGATGGGTTCCCTGGTGAGTCTGGTTCCTCTCAAGGTTTCTTCCTATTACCATCTCAGGGAGTTTTTCCTTGCCACCGTCGCCCTCGGCTCGTTCATCAGGGACCATCTGATCATTTTTTGATTCACACACACTCACATCTCATACAAACTTAAATAATTCTTTTGATTGTGTAAAGCTGTTTTGCGACTATGAAAATTGTTAAAAGCTCTATACAAATAAAATTGAATTGAATTGAACATTCTGTCAAAGTCTGCCAAAAACTCCATCGGCATGTCGTGGATGACCCGTCCTTCATGTCAAGGATCATTACCCGTGATGAAACTTGGGTGTACGGGTATGACCCTGAGACGAAGCAACAGTCTTCATAGTGGAAGAGCCCATCATCTTCACCACTGAAAAAGGCAAGGCAAATCTGCAGCTTGACCAAGTGCACGCTCATCGTCCTTTTCAACATTTGCGCCATTGTGCATCGAGAAGGGAGGGAGGATCTATGGTGAAAGCGACCGGATCTGTTTGCTGACATGCAATTGGAACTGGGGGAGAAGACTTATGATGCTGTAAACCAAGTGGTTTTGTATAAACAAGAACGTTTCTCCTTGTTTCAGTTTGCTTAAGTGACTCAGTACAACAACACAAAGCAGGAGTTTATATTTTATATTAAGCCTCAAACAACATACTGATACTAAATACAGTATATTTATGAATACTTAAAATACTGTTAATAGTATTCTGCATATTTGCAGTAGTGTTCACCCATCATTCAGCAGCAGCCTGTGACCAAAAAGAATGTGAGAAGGTGGACACCAGATGCTAATAAGACTCCATGACAGACTGTATACTCTAATATTGTCCATTGGCCTTACCAGGACAGTGAAGTGTTTCCCTAATAACAAGCCCTGGATTTCCAGAAGGAGCTACTCAACAGGAAGAAGAGAGCCTTCAGAGATGGGGACAAAGACCTGCTGAAGAGAGTGCAGAAGAAATGCAAAGTGAAACTGAGGGAGCGCAAACATGCATACAGGAAGTTGGGAACTAAACTCCAGATGAACAACGTGAGAGACGTGGAAGTGTGTATTACCGGTTTTAACGCTAAAGAAGGACAGACTGTTGGAGACCCGAGCAGAGACAATGAGCTGAACCTTTTCTTCAACAGGTTTAGTACAGAATCCCCAGCTGTCCCCTGTGTTCCCTCCACTAGCCACACAGACATCACACTCTCCCGACCCCCCCAGTCTTCACAACTGCTTCTCTCTTACACCTCCCCAGTGAACAATAGAACTATATATTATATATAATAGTGACTAACACGGTCCATTTCTCCACACCCTAACCCCCACAATAAACTTCACAGCTCCACCACCACCCGCCCCCCCATACATCTCTTCCACCTTGTCCAGCAACAACAATATATCCGCTACTCCCTTCACCCGGAAGTCAGGTGAAGAGGCAGCTGGAGAGGCAGAATTAAAACAATACTTCAGGTTCTGATTATATCAGCTCTGATATAGTTCTGAAGGCCTGTTCTAAGCAGCCATGTGGGATTTTACAGCACCTGTTTAACCTCAGCCTGGCTCAGGAAAAGGTTCCCACTTTATTGACGACATCCTGCAGTGCTCCAAAAAAATCCATCATGTCTGATTACAGACTTTAAGATGCCCTTACGTCCCATCTGATGAGGATTTTGGAGAGGATGGTGCTGGCTCATCTGAGACCTCAGGTTAGCACCGTCTTAGAACCACTGCAGTTTGCCTACTGCCCTCGGGTCGCTATGGATGATGCCATCTTCTTCTGCGATCTCTTTCTTACCTGGATAAAGCAAGTAGCACTGTGAGAATCATGTTCTTTGATTTGCTTGGTCCCTTTAACACAATTCAACCTGTACTGCTACAAGTGAAGCTCGAGAACTAAGTTAAGCCTTTATTTGTTACATATACATAACAGCTCAGTGAAATTCCTTCTTTGCATATCACAGCCTAACTGCGGTCAGAGCGCAGGGTCAGCCATGATACAGTGCCCCTGGAGCAGATGGGCCCTTGAGCACGTCCCTTAACCCTAAGAGTGGCAACCTGGTGGAGCTGGAGATCGAACTGCCGATCTTCCAATCAGTGACTCAGTACCTTAGCCCTCTAAGCCACCACTGCCCCTGAAGATGCATGTCGAAACCTCCGCAATCTCCCGGATCAATAACTATCTGACGGACAGACCACACCACACCAGTTTGTAAGGCTGTGGTGATGTATGTCTGAAAAAGTGATCAGCGGTACCAGAGCAGCACAGGGGACAGTACTCTCTCCTTTCCTGTGTGAGCATTCTGGGTGAGGCGGTGGAGGTGGTGGTGAACTACAGATATCTTGGAGTTCACACTGACAACAGATTGGACTGGAAAGTCAACACAGACACTGTCTACAAAAAAGTACAAAACAGACTATACTTTTTGAGGGAATTCAGGTACTTTTATGTCTGCAGCAAAATGTTGCACAACTTTTATCAGTCTTCTTTGCAAGTGGAAAATTCTTTGCTTCCATCTGCTGGGGCAGCAGCATCAGAATCAGTGACTCTAAGAAACACAAAAACACGTTAAGAAGGCGAGTCCCCCGGAATGTTTGGAGTTTGTAGTGAAAAGAAGGATGTTATACAAATTGTTAATGTTTACTAAATAACAAACTAGTTTTACGCTTTAATACTACTGGACTTTATCCTATTTTTTGCGCTTTTTGAGAGAACGCGCGTATCATCTGACAAACAACAAGCGAATCCATCAGCAAATAATCACAACTCCGGCACAAAGGTACGTTATTATGTCGACCATTCAGCTCGCTCAGTGTGTGGAGTGCAGGATGTTTAGACATTCTTCCTCTGTCATTAGTGATCATTTTATTTGTGATAGGTGTGTGTTAGTGAGCACCCTGACGGAGAAGATATCAGCATTAGAGGAGCGCATCCAGACTCTAGAGAGGGTTAGAGAGCGCGAGAGCAGCGTTATTCCCGTAGCGGAAAGTCTGGGTGCCGCAGGCGGAGATAACCAGCCCCCGACTCCGGCAGTAGAGCCTCACAGCGGGGCGAGTGGGTGACGACTCGGCGACATACTCGTTCAGCCAAAGCTAACGCTAAGGCTAGCCCACCGGAGCACACCTCTTCTGCGCTTCACGTGTCCAACAGGTTCGCTCTCCTCAGTGATGCACCCGCTGAGAAACCTGAAAGAGCTCCGGTTATAGGAGACTCCATACTGAGACACGTGAAATTAGCTCGGCCTGTAGGGGGCGCCAGCGGCAGTGGTCAGGTGTATCCCGGGAGCCAGAGCACCGGACATAGCAGGTAATCTTAGGGCTCCAGGTCAGCATAGGTTCTCTAAGATAGTGGTACATGCTGGAGCTAATGATATACGCCTTCGTCAGTCAGAGGTTAGCAAGAGTAACTTCACAGAGATGTTTAAAATAGCGAAGGTGATGTTCGAAGAAGTAGTTTGCTCTGGTCCCATCCCAATGAGACGTGGCGACATAGCTTACAGCAGGTTATGGTCGCTGAACCGCTGGATGTCCAGGTGGTGCTCCGAAAACAACGTGGGCTTCATAGATAATTGGAAGACCT
>JAAGKR010014217.1:0-12160 GCA_011419295.1 Clarias macrocephalus
AGCTTCTTACGTATGTATAAAGAGGCCATTGCTAATTTCTATTAACAGTGAACTAACATTTATCGTACATTTACAACCCTGAAACCCGACTCCTAAGGATTAAGTATAAACATAAGCGTTCATGTAATTGTCATCCATATTACATGCTGTATACAATAATGCAATTCTGATAAGCATTGAAAGTAATATTCTATGCCATATTTATAATTAAAACTTTTATTCTGCTCAGGCTCATTGTAGATCTGGTGCAGATGTACACTGAATAGGACACTATTCATTCATTTATTAATTTATTCATTGAACTGTTGGTGAAATTCAAAAGAAGCATTAAAACATACCTATAACAAAAATCCAAATGCTGTGCTCAGTTTCAGATCTTCACTCTTTGCACACAAACCTCTACACAATTTCGCCTCACGGACAAGATAGACTGATTTTCATTTTGTTTTCATTTTGGTTTTGACTCAAGCCTCCTTGTTTCAATAAAACCAAATGTTCACCTATTGTGCTCAGATTTCTGTACAAAGGTATAAACACAGTGTATATGTATTTTAAATTAAGAAAACAGATTTATAGGTAATAAAAATGGGCATGATTAGCATGAAGATGTATACTTATTGTTTATGTAGGTTTATTAGGTTTGGGTATTTTTATTAACCCCCTAAAATTAGCAAATTACATCTCCTATAAACCTCAGCCCACAACCTCATTAAATAAACTCCAGTCAAGGTTCCATTACCCCAACCACCACCAAACTCCCAATAGTCACCTAATTAAGTTAGATCATTATTGACAATTGTCGGCACGGTGGTATAGTGGTTAGCACCTCATCTCCAGGGCCCGCTGGCGTTCGATTCCCGTCTCTGTGTGCTCTGTGTGAGTTTGCATGTTCTCCCTGTGCTTGGTGGGTTTCCTTCGGGTACACCGGTTTCCTCCCAAAGTCCAAAAACATGTAGGTTGGGTTAATTGCCATTCCCAAATTGGCTGTAGTGTGTGAATGAGTGTGTGTGTGTGTGTGTGTGTGTGTGTGTGTGTGTGTGTGTGTGTGTGTGTGTGTGTGTGTGTGTGTGTGTGTGTGTGTGTGTGTGTGTGTGTGTGTGTGTGTGTGTGTGTGTGTGTGTGTGTGTGTGTACCCTGCGATGGATTGGCACCCTGTCCAGGGTGTACCTAACCTTGTGCCCTTAAGTCTCCTGGGATAGGCTCCAGGCACCCCGTGACCCTGAATACAGGATAAAGTGGTATAGATGATAAGTGATGATGAGTGATTACTGCCAACTCACAGTCACACACACTTTTTCAATCAGCTGGTTCCACTGGGAACCATCAAACATAACTTGCAGATGATGTATTATATTCAGTTAATAAATTCCTAATATTACATAGACATGTAACCTGTATACAAGGCAATAATAATAATTTCTCATTAGTTTGACAAAGTTACAGTATGCACACTTCAATAGTATATGTTTTGTAATTCTATCAGTTTTTGATTCAATAAATGGTTAATGTGTAGTTTCTGTAGTGTGAAATTTTCACAGC
The DNA here is from genome assembly GCA_011419295.1 of Clarias macrocephalus. Lineage (NCBI taxonomy): Eukaryota > Metazoa > Chordata > Actinopteri > Siluriformes > Clariidae > Clarias > Clarias macrocephalus. The sequence continues at coordinate 1,540 of JAAGKR010014217.1, forward strand.
AGCAGCAACAGGTGAATGAGATGCCTCACGTTACAAAGTTCCCTTAACCAACATTCCTTGCACAGGGAGCGAGGACCTGGGAGTGCACCTTTTACCGATTGTTTACACTGTGTATCAGGAAGCAGCTTTAATGTTTTCCTTGCAGAGGGCAGGGGATCCTCCAGTGCCAGGGTTTAAATAAACTGCTTCAAAATAACCTAGATTTTGCTTTAGCATTGTGTGTGTGAGAAGCCAAGTCTTTGTTATCTGTCTATAACTGTGTTTAGTGGTGATTATGAAAAAAAAACTCTCCATGAAGTGTTTTATGACATTTATTACAACTGTGTCAAAAGTGTTTTGTCCACTAGAGGCCTCTATTGGTAAAAAAAAACAAAAACAAAAAACATAAGCCTGTCTAATGTGGAAGACCGGGTTGTGGGGCGCCTGGAGCCTTTTCCAGGAGAGGTGTGGTACACACTGGACAGGATGCCAATTCATTGCATCGCAAGTTTCAAGCCATCACCTAAGAAACAATCTAGTAACAACAATTACAAAAAAATAATTGTACTTGTTAGAAAATCTAAACCTGTAAAATAGCACATATTTGGCATGAATATATCAAACTGAATTTGCAGCTGAGGGTGTAAAAGTACAACACAGAAGGTGTGTTATATAAGCCCCAATGTTTGAACAACTTTATGTTTATTCCTCTACATGTGTCTAACGTGACTCCCACCACTAATTTAAGTCTAAGCATTGTAGGTAATTTCTAATTTCATTGCGTCTGGCTACATAACGTGACACAGCTGTAAGCATTCAGATGTTACAAGTCATCCTTGTTTTTCTTGCGCATGATCTGTCCATCTGGTCGAACCCTCCAGTTCACAGTAGTGTTCTCCAACATGCCGTTCTCGTCTAGTTTCAGTTTGATCTGAAATACAGATACATGCTTTAGCTCTAAAGAATGAATAGTTAACTTTTTATATGTGACACAAAAAGGCCAATAATTATTATTATTTTTTTAAGTATAAAAATAGACAAGCAAGATGGAGCTAACTATGGCATTATAACACAATTACACAAACTGTCATGAATATTCTGACTTACTAGATCTATAATGGACTGCAGAGGAGGATCAAACACACTTCCGTTAGACATTAGCTGCAGTTCCAATATCTGACCTCTCATTGGTGAGCCTGAGGAAGACACGCACCCACAAACACATTTGTTGTAACAACGATCTCATAGTGATTGTAGTGTAGCGTATAGTGTAGTAACATAATGTAGTAACCGCAATCTTATGCTGAACATCAAGAAAACCAAAGAGACTTCAGTAGTAAGCAGCCCAGACACACACCACTCATCATTAACAACAAAGCTGGGGATAGTCAGTAACACCAGAGTAACGGACAAATTGGACTGTTCACAGAACACATCAGCACAGGGGAAATGAGAACAACAACGCTTGTACTTCCTGCGTCAGGTCAGGAGAGCATTCTCATCACTTTGTACCATGGTACTATAGAGAACATGCTCACTAGTTGTAGCTCCATCTTGTTTTGTCAGCCACTCAGTCATTATCTATACCGCTTAATACTGTATTCAGGGTCAGAGGGACCTAGGGTCTTAGGGCACAAGGCAGGGTACACCCTGGACAGGGTGCCAATCCATCGCAGAGCATACACACATACACACACTCATACTCATTCGCACACTACGGCCAATTTGGGAACACCAATTAACCTAAACTACATGTGTTTAGACTGTGGGAGGAAACTGGAGCACCCGGGAGGAAACCCTCAAAGCACTGGAAGAACATGCAAACTCCATGTACACAGAGGTGCAAGACGATAGTGCTAACCACTACACCACCGTGCCGCCATTCGGCCTCCCATAGGAAAATAATGCAGCGAGTAGTAAAGAGAAGTAGATTATTGGGGTTTCTCTTCTGTCTGTTCAAGAAATTGCTTCAGATGGAAAGTGTTTAATTTTGGTTGCATTTGCTTACAGTTACTTTCCAGGAGGAAATGAAAAGAGTAAAAAAAAAATTAATAAGGAGGCGAGGAAAGGTAAAAACTGTGAATACCCTATTGCAGACTGAACAATTGTAAATACCGTATTGCAAACTAAATAGAATTTAATATGCAGATATTGCACTTGGGAGGTAAAAAAAAGAATTATACAGGAATATTGCACAAATTATTCAGGTATTCGATATAGTGGTATGGCCGTAAACCAGTATTGTATTCCCACAGTTCAAACACATGCAATTAGGCTAATTGCGTGTAGTGCGTGAGTGTGTACATGTATGTGCCCTGCAATGGATTGGCACGATATCCAGGGTGTACCCCCTCGTGACTTAAGTTGCTTGAACTAGGCTCCAAGCCTTCCCTGATCCTGTACACGGGATAATTCAGTATGATCGATAAGTGAGTGTAGTACAAGATTGAGATTTTCATACAAAAATAATGAATTATATTTTAATTTAAACCTTATCTCTCCTGCACCACTCATGCTATTATTTACTTATAATCTCTGACCTGGTTTGTAGCATCCAAATATCAAATAACAAAATTGTCGCGCACACACCCAACCATACACAGTGGGATATGCAATGTGTAATATATACAGTATGATGCTGATATATGACATATAACTTTGCTATTAAATAGAAATATTTCACTAGAATGAAAAAAATTAAAAATGTAGGCTGGAATATACAAATTCCCAAAAATACAAAACTTACACAGGAAGTACAAAAAAAAAAATGTACAAAATAAAATTGTGGTTAAAATATGGTGTGTAATTATGACAGCAGCAGTGTAATTAAAACATTAAGAAATTAAATATGTGTTTCAGCAGTAGTGTATTAATAGTGGTATGTGGTAATAATAATTAATTATTTATTGTGTTTTGACTATGTTCCAAAGTTCAAGTCTTCATTTTATGTGTAAGTGAGCAGAATACACATTTTTAATCATCCCTCGCTGAACATCCTGCCCTTCATTAGCTCAAAGAAAACTGGATGGACCAAGTTTCTAAAGTCATTGCAATTTACCCCAAATCAGCTATTCTTCTTCTCATCATCATTATTATTATAAAAACTTATGAACTTCATGAATAATTAATTGTGGTTATTAATATATGTTTTAAGCTACAAACAAATTGGTAACATTCATGAAACTAAACACTTACTTGTGTAACAAAAAAAGCTGTGCAGGTTGTTGCAGCTTTCGTCACTTAACAGTCCAGCTTTAACTGACGCGCAGTTCGCATAACCTCCATAATTATCAGGCTGATTTGAAGCCCATGGAAGATTTGATGCGTTCATTCCATCAGCCCACTTCCAAGTGTCACGATATAACCCGATCCAGGAATCACCCTGGGCATCCCTCCAACGCCACAAGTAGTCATTGTCAGTGCTGTTAAGTGCGCTGGCCAGATCTGTGTGATATTGTCTACAGTATTGCCGAGCTCCAAGCCAAGTCACCAAAATGTTAGGGATGCCAATAAACTTGCTAGCGCCAGTGAAATTATCTATGGAATTGCAAAAACTGGGTAAATAATCTCAGCTTCTGTTTCTAAATGATAATTTAGAAAAAAAAAATCAAAATCAACAAATCAAAGTCAGGATATTAACTCACCATCGTAGCATATGCAGGGTCTGAAGAGTGTACAATCTAAATCTGCCCAGACTCCGTATGTGACTATTGCAACACAGGATTCTTTCCCACCACCATTACCAGGCTCTCCACTGCCCCAGTTTGTGTAAGTGACGTTCTTCAGTGGAAGATCATATAAGGACCAGCGCCAGCTTTTGATGTCGTTGTACAAACCAACCCAGACAGGTGTTGTCAGATTATTCCTCTTTGTTACTTTATTTAATCTTAGCCAATCATTAGGACTTAGGATTACTGCCAGGTCAGTGTTTATCTCCCTGCAGTAATTCTGTGCAACAGACCATGTAACCAGTGACATGTTCAGCTCATATCTGTGGGGGACGGTTTGCAGAATGGATACCGCAGCTGGCACAAGACCTGAGGGTGACATTTTATTTTATTATACACAACTGGTGATAAGCAAAATAAAAAAAAAGGCTAAATTACCCCTTTGAACACCCTACATTCAGTGTAGCGATATCTCAATGTCCCTACATTGAATTCCAAAAACAAATCATTTGTATATATATATGTCCAAACTTTTGGTCTGTACTGTATATATATATATATATAGTCAGAGAGAGAGAGAGAGAGAGAGAGAGAGAGAGGGGTCTGTATTGCACTGCTAACTTGCACTTCTGGTTAGATGCCAACTGCATTTCGTTGCCTTGTAACTATGTGCAATGAAAATAAAGTTGAATCTGCTACGCCACACACCGTGTAGTATTACATTAGATTCTAAATCAAGCTACATATGTATTTATTTAAAAAATCATAAATTTTTGGTCTACACGTATGAATCTAAATTAACTGGTATCATAAATGGAATAAGTTCTATTTTACTGATTCATGAAAAATGTTTAACTCTGTATTGTAGTTTAGTTTTTCCTCCTCATATTTATTGCAACATATCCTTCTCGCCTTACTAAGATATTTGCATTAAAAAAGAGATGTGTTAAACTCGCCACATTCAGAAGCTGATCGGAACCTTCAGCTCCGTAAGATTTCCTCTTTAATCTTTGATATTAATGTATACTTCATACTTCTATTCATTTAACCCTCCTGTTGTGTTCAGGTACAATCTGACCAATTTAACTGAAAGGTGTCCTCTCTCTGAAAAAACAAAAAAAGCAGTAATTTACATCCATTTCTCATGAGGTTCATTGATTGTGTTCCCACATGGCAGGTCAGGGGAGGGGGGGGGGTTCCATCATTATTGTCTCTCATTGTAAATATGTTCATACAGTGTGTGATCAAGCATTATATTTGTAATATAGATAAGTTTTCCCTGTGTGCATTTTTTTTTCAATAAATAAATCATACTAGTTCTTATTTTCTTCCACAGTTTAGAAAATGTTACTTTTCTTTTGTTTTAAAAAAAGTGACTTTGGTAAACATTTCAGTGACATATTCTGTGATAAATAATACAGTAGGTTTCATCTTAGTATTTGTTATAGTCAAAATATTATCTATACTGTATAATGTTTTTCCTCTTAAAAAAAAAGTGGTATATGCTTAGGTAAATAAGATCTGCAGAACATACAGAGCAAATACAATATCAAAACGTCTAATGTTCACAAAAGATGAAGTTGATAAAAATAGATAATACAACATTAGGAGATAATATATGTATTGGTGTGGATTTCTAATGAAATAAAATGAAAAGTAACCAGAAACATTATGAGCGTAAGCCTAAAACGAACACAAAAGGAGTGTTAAAATGCATGTATCAGACTGATTTGACATTTGCAACATTGGATTTTCTGTGGGACTGGACACTCGAACACACACACACACACACACACACACACACACACACACACACACACACACACACACACACACACACACACACACACACACACACACACACACACAATTACTCAACTACTCAACTATTCTATTCTAGCTTCGCTGCTACTTCCAGAGAATGTTTACTGTTTCTCCCACTACCTCAACTCATTACCTTATTACTATGAAGTATTGAAATTTGTCATGTTGTCACTTTGTTTCTCCTTTGAACATTTGCACATGCACTTTATGTTGTCTTCGTTATATAACACTTAGTTTTCTGTTCATTTAAAAAATGTCAATCCGTCTTGTTTCAGATAGTCAGCTAAAGATTTCATAGTTAGTTAGTTAGTTTTATTAGTGAATGTTGTTAATTTATGGTGCATGTATAAAGCACTTTGGTCCTGGAAGAACGAATCCTACTTGACTTGACTTGGCTTGTCTCTCATTTTCTCTCTTGTCTTGTTCACACACATGTCTGGGTAATATTTTTAAAGTAATTTTCAGTGCTATATTCATATATAGGAAAAAAAAATATTAATGAAAATGGTCTCACCAGTCAAACACAGGATGAGTAAATGTTTCAGATTCATGATGGATCAGTAACTAGGGAGTTAAAAAACAAACAAAAAAAAAACTTTAACTTCTAAATGAAAGCATAATTATCAAATCACAGTTGTTAAATTGATATTAACTATTGATGTAATGAGGTTTTACATCATTATAAAGAAAAAAAATTTGTGAGCTTTGAGAAGCAAATAAATAAATAAATAAATAATCAGAATTTGTTTAATAACCTTAGTCAAGAAGCAACTAATTATTATAACTTTATTTAGTATATACGAATAATATTTATAAAAATTTTATATATAAACTAATATATATAAACTATATATAAACTAATTAAATCTTTCAACCTTATAATATGTATAATAATAACATAAAATCGTACATATTAAAACATACCTATATTATGAAAATCCAAAGGCTGAGGGCTTGGTTTTTAGATTCTCACACAACTCTCTAAAAGTTGTTGCTGCCTTCTTCACCTCCCCTCATTTTAATCATGAAAAGATTGCATGGGGGACATTGAAGACTGATTTCCATTTTGTTTTCTTATTTCCTTAGACTCCTTATTTCAATAAAAGCAAATGCTTACGTATCATCCTCAGATTTCAACACAGGAAGAGTGTGAGTTCATCTGATGGCCTTTAATGTGGAGTTGCATGCAATAGATATCATCTATGATATGATAATGTGGACACTTCATAATATTCTGGTCCTTGAAAAGTAGCACACATCATAGGACACTGGGGGGGCTTATTGCCACATGCCATGTACAATCATATCTCCACAGGGCAGAGAAGGGAGGAAACAGCTGGCTGGAACAGTATAACAGAAGCTGAGGGGAGTTACACATTCTGTTCATAATATTAATGAAATTTAGAATAAACCTTACGTACATACATTTTACAGCTTTCCTGGGAAAAGGATGATGATGATGATGATGATGATGATGATGATGATGATGATGATAAATCATCTTGCAGAGAAATGGAAATAATGAAAACAGTAGAAATGTATAAGGTGTAAGTTGTACTTTAATGTTAAATATACAATGTTAATGCTGAAATTAATTTATTGCATTAATAAATCTTATATGATGTATTGTTATTTTTCTCGATCATATTTTTTAAAATATAAAAATCACATATTATTTCAATAGTTTTAGTACATTTTCCTTGTGATATGCAAAAAGAACTGCTTCTATAGTTTCACTGCTTTACATAGGAAAAGTGATGTAACCTAAAAGTCAAGATGGAAATTTGGGGGAAGTTCCCCTATGCGGGACTGTCCATCGGAGCAGAAGCCGAGTCACAAGGGCAGAAGGACGAATTTAAGCAAAACTAGAATATCCGGGTGAGGAATACAGGCAGTACAATTACAGGTAGAGGAAGACAAAGGGAGAGAGAGAGAGAGAGAGAGAGAGAGAGAGAGAGAGAGAGAGAGAGAGAGAGGAGTATTATTGTATATTATCAAGGTGTTAACATTAAGTTATTATCTTATACTTATACTTATATCTTACACTTATAATAATAATACTCATAATAATAATAATAATAATAATAATAATAATAATAATAATAATAATAATAATAATCTAGTATATAGTACTAATATTACTAGTAGACTTTGCATGTAATAGACACTTAAATATTATCACAGGTGTATAGATTATGCATCGACACCCTGATGATATCAACGCATACTTGATATGGCTTGGATACTTGCATTAAATTTTTAGGCTTCCAAACGGATTTAACTTTTTCTTTAAATATGTATGTACCTTTCAGTGTCTTCTCTCTTTCTCTCCTTTGGTAGGTATTATTACTATTGCAGTGCTAATATAAGACCATATAAAATACTACTCCATCCAAACATCTAGGATCCTCTAGGGACCATAGAGGCCACTGGTAAAACAAAACAAAAAAAACAAACAAAAAAAAATCCCATTTTTACAACCATGGGAGGACTTCTGGTCAGTATTAAGACACTACTAGCAATTTGAGAATGTTGATTAGCCTAATATGCACCTGAAATTATCAAGACATCCAATCAATTGGCAGCAACTCAATGCATTTACACATGTAGACATGGTTAAGATCTGATGAAGTTCATACTGAGAACCAGAATGAGGAATAAAGGTGATTTGGGTGCCAGATTGTTGGTGCCAGATAGGCTGGTCTGCGTGTTAACGAAAAAGAAATAACTGTATAACTATTGTATTTATTTTGACAAATCCTGAAGCTTTTACTGCTCAAACCTTGCTCTTCTGCTGTGTAAGTCTGAAGATCTATTTTTTCCTGCTATATTTCTCAGGTGTTTTTCCTAAAAAATACTAGAAGAAATAGGTGAGAGAGGACAATTAGCAACAGAAGTCATCTGGATGAGAATTTAACAATTAATTAATTAATTGCATTAACATTGTATATTTAAATTCTCATGCAGACACACTATATAGGGTGTAAATTTTCAGGTGGCGCAGTAGCATAGTGGTTAACATTGTCGCCTTGCACCTCCAGGATCCAGTTTGATTCCCTCTCTCAGGGCTGTGTGCATGGAGTTTGTATGTTCTCCCTGTGCTTTGTGTGTGTTTACTCCATGCAGATTTGGTTAACTGGCTGTGGTAAAGTGAGAACCAACACTCGCTTACAGACATGGTAAATGTTTGTAAAAGGTGGTAAATGATGGCTCCACCCGCAATAGCACTTTAGTGCAAAGTGAAATTTATTTACAGTGCACAGGAAAATGTACAGTCCATGGGTGCAGTATATTTACAGGTGTGAAAACAAAACAGGGGAGAGGGAGAAAAAAACAACAACAAGTGTATGTGTGTATGCGTGAGTGTGAGAGAGAGTGCGCCAGTGTTGTCCAGCGGTGACATTTAGTCCAGCTTTGTCACATTACCTTCCCCCCCTCCAAGCCACGGACTGGCCCGGGAACCGGGACTGGTAGTCGGCGACTACATTCTGCTTGCCCGGTTGATGACGTATTTTAAACTTGTAAGGTTGAAGGGCTAAGTACCACCTTGTAACTCTGGCATTGTGATCTTTCTTCATTTGGATCTAGGTCAGTGCTCTGTGGTCGGTTTCAAGATCGAATTCTCAGCCGAGGAGATAATAACGTAAGCTGTCAAGGGCCCATTTGATGGCGAGACCCTCTTTCTCTACTGCTGAATATCGGGTTTCCCTCGGCAACAGCTTGCGACTGAGATAAACAACAGGTTTTTCTTCTCCTGTATCTCCTTGGGCCAGCACTACCCCAAGTCCTGTGGCGGAGGCATCTACTTGCACCAGGAACCGCTGTGAGAAATTTGGACTAGAGCTAGGACTGGGTTTCACAGCTCTCCGTCCATGAAATTGGATTGCGCATTGATTTACTTAATAAGTCAGTCAGGGGCACTGCAATCGAGGCAAAATTTTTCACAAATCTTCGGTACCAGCCCACTAACCCCAGGAAAGACCTCACCTCCTTCTTTGTTCTATGTCTTGGGTTTCGCCGAATTGCCTCCACCTTGTCCACTTGTGGTCGCAGCTGGCCATTGCCCAGGTGATATCCAAGGTAACTAGCTTCCTGACGCGAGGGTGGTGATAAACTGGGCTTGCCCTATTTTCTGCAGCAGATTTTCAATACGTGGCATTGGGTAGGCATCAAACTTTGATTGGGCATTCAATCTACGGAAGTCGATGCAGACACGCAGGGTCCCATCCTTCTTCGGGACGATTGCCATGGGGCTGCTCCATTCACTCACCGAGGGCTCTATTACTCCTAGCTCCAACATCATCTTGATTTCTTCCCTTAGAGGTTCCACCAGCCTTTCTGGTACATGGTAGGGCCGTTGTCTTGAAGGTGTTGGGTCGGTCAGGTGTAAGACATGCTGGATCATTTTGGTCTGCCCAGGCCTCTGGCAGAACAAAGCAGGAAACTGGTTCAAGAGGTTTTGTAGCTCTTGTCTTTTTGCGTCATCCAGGTGGTCCAAGCTCACCCTTCACCAGACGTTGCACTGGACATGATGGGCTTAGTCTGCGGTGGCCTGGCCTTTGATGAGGCTCTAGGAAGCTCTGCCGCTAGCTCCTCTTCCTCCATAGACTCCATCGTGTCCCAAGCCACGTCCTCCTCCATCACTGACTTCACCTGGGATGGCAAACCCGGCCTGGATTTTTTTCCCTTTGGCACTGTCTTGCGGGCTGCCATCCCACTTCTGACACCAAATGTGGTAAAGCAAGAACCACCACTCGCTTACAGACGTGGTAAATGGTCGTAAAAAGGTGGTAAATGATGGCTCCACCCGCAATAGCACTTTAGTGCAAAGTGAAATTTATTTACAGTGCACAGGAAAATGTACAGTCCGCGGGTGCAGTATATTTACAGGTGTGAAGACAAAACAGGGGAGAGCAAAAAAAACAACAAAATCAAGGGGGGAAACAAATCCAAAATTATATACAACCTGTATCCACAATATACTGATGTAAACAAAATAGCTCGAGGCACCACCGTTGCACTCTCGCTTCGACTTGGTAAACAAGCAATTATTTGGAGTTTAAGGAGATTATAGGCCAGACTCCGCCCCTTCCTGGGACTTCTCATCTATAGGTAAAAACAGTTCAGCAAGATCACATTACTTTTCTCTT
>JAAGKR010014218.1:0-2500 GCA_011419295.1 Clarias macrocephalus
ACATTAAACAAGTTTCATTTTTTGGCGGTCCTCGCGGATGCTTGCAGACTTTGCAGAACTTCCGGCGACTCGCATCCCACTTGTCTGTTATTTTATTTCATTTTAAACACTCTACAGGAAAGTTGTATTTGTCAGCTCTAAGCTGCACCCAATTGCTAACCAAATACAGGCTGCTATGTTTTAAGTTGACGTGTTGCACATGTTGCTTGCCAATAAATACAGTTGTCAGGTCATGATATTCCTCTTCTTGTCATTTCAATACTTAATTTACATTGTTGTTAGATATAGTTTAATAAATAATGCTACAATAGCTAGGCTTATTATACTAGGCTTCAAGTAGACCCTGTAATCGGGTATCGGTATTGGCCGATACAGCTTCTTGTGATCGGAAATTGATGATCGGCCCCAATAATCCTGATCGGAGCAGCTCTACAAGTGAAACATTAAATGAATTTACAATCACAGTACTAAAATAATATTAATACATATAGGCATTTCTTATTTGCATCGAATTTAAGCAAAGTAAATGCATACTTGTGTCACGGCGTGTGCCTGTGATGGGCTGCGCCCAAATCAATATCGCTTCTCACTCACTCCGAAGCTCACTAGGTAGGCGACCTCCCCTTCTGCAGGTGTGCGAAGGAGCGGGGCTGCCTAACTAGGGACGGCTGGTGAGCTATCGGCGCTAATGATCCCGAGCTGCTCTGCACGCCATAAAACACAGTTGGGAGTGTATCTCGGGGACTGTTTGGGAAACTGGACTTTAAAAAGCAGCGCGCGGTGGAGTTTACTAAGGAGAGTGGCACGCAAGCGGGGCGATGTGACGCGCCCCAGAGACTTTAAAAAGGGGAATGCCACCCTTTGATCTCCGCGAGAGGACAGCATGTGAACAAGCTGTTCAAACTCCCAAACTCCCTCATCACCGCTCACCAGCCTGTGCCCGCATGCCAGCAGGGCATTGCCAACCAGACCAGCACATGCACATGCTGCCCATGCAACATTGGGTCGAACTCGTTACATAGCTTTTAGATTACATGATGTGTAACACTAGCGTAGCCAGAAAACAGACTCTGGGTGTGCATCAGAAAACGTTTGCCAGATTAATGTTCAAAAACAATATAATAAAACTATATAAGCTACATAGCCTTTATAAAACTCTTCTTTCATTTAAGTGCACTCACAATGATGAAAAAAACTTTTTTTTTAAATAATTAATATAATAGTTAATATAAATCATGCTGACCTTTGCTGGACTTTTCAGCAGGCATGCTGGTCTTCCAGAAGTTCACCAGCACCAGATCAGCTCTAACTAGGCAAGACCAATGCTGGTGGTAAGGTTTCATCAGCATATATACGCTGGTCTTCCATCAATTATGCTGGTTCACCAGCTACACTCTAAAAACGAACTCAGAGGACCTTTTACCGCTACTTGATTTAATACATGGATGCAAGTTAAAAATACAAGTTAATTGACTTAGATGAACCTTCTAAGTTGCAAACTTTATTTTTATAAGTTGTGAACAAATAATAATGTTGGTAATTACATCAACTTAATTTTGCATGTAATTTAAACTTAAATTTAATTGTTAATGGGTTGAAAACAAAATTTATGTTGTCTTAAATTAAAAAAGTTGGCCTACCCAAGTTTCCTCCTACCCACAGAACATCCCTTGACATGTTCCAGTGGTAAGATCGTGTGTTAGCAGACTTATACGCCAACCAAACTCGATATAACCAATATTTCATGGTGAGTAACATTTAATTTATATCTAATAGTTGTACTAAAGTAATGAATTTGCACTAACTATAACCTATGTTATAATGTTTTTTTTTTCTTTACAAGGACAATGACGAGTTTGAAGCCTTGAACAACAAGTAATGAAAATTGCTATCATTGGTCTACCCCTGCATTTGACCACTGGATGGCTATTGTGGTGGAGGGAACAAAAGTCCTGGTGGGAAAGGATATCGCAAGGTGCTGGGCTTTGCTGATGGGCGTAATATACAGTATGCGCTCAACCTGAGTTACTGCAAGTGACTGATGTGGGCTTTACCCATATAGAGCTTAGTCTCTTGGAATGTTCCATGACATGCTACTTGGCTTTTGACTGTTACATTTATGGAGATTTGCCTAACTTTGCTGTGATGGCATAATTTATTATGCTTACTTATGCCTAATGAGGACCAGTTGAAATTTGAAAGTTTTTTATTTGCCTTTTCTTTTTGCAAGATTTAAATATAATTTGTTCACATTCAACTGCAATTGAAAAAAAAAAGTTGATTGCCCAGAAATAATGGTTGAACTAATGTCTTTTTTTTTCAATCTATTATATTAACCAAAAACAAAAAAACCCTACAAAAAAAAAGAAACCTGAAAAAATCTATTCAAAGTCACTTAATTTTTTAAATTGTTGCTATTTGAAAATTTATATACATTATTATAGTAATTAACTAGACAACATATACAATTGCTTTAAAATAATATGGTAAAGCCATTTGG
>JAAGKR010014218.1:7500-12159 GCA_011419295.1 Clarias macrocephalus
ATTGACACAGCCACTTGTCACACAAACACACACACACACACACACACACACACACACACACACACACACACACACACACACACACACACACACACACACAAACAAATATTTAGGGCCCAAACTGACATTATCCCTGTATAGTGTGTGATGTGTGCAGATTGTGCGATGCAACCGGGTGGCGATGGCACAGGGTGCTTGGGCCCGTCATCGTTGCTTGCAACTATATTTAAATTTTATTTTATTTAGATGTTTTGTTGGTTTAACATATTTCACTCCACATCTATAGTAAGTAGCTTCTTCAGTCTAAAAGAAATACAGAGTGCTTCAACAATCTGTATAAAAAAATGTGAGGGGACGGAGCATACCAGTGCTTTAGTCTCAGAAAAGGCATGATGTTCAACACAACAGCACTGTCCTTCAGTGTGATATATAACATATATGTTGGAAATACTGTGCATTTATTTTAAAACAGAAATGAATGGACTGAATGCTGCAGTGCTTTTGCTAGTCATACACATGATGAACTTCTTGATCGTGCTGTCTCCCCAATTCACTGCCACTTCTGACTGATATTGTACTTAACCCTCCTGTTGTGTTTATTTTTTTTTCAGTCACTTTTGACATGGATCATTTTATTCTATTATAAATCCAGAATAATAGATTGATTATTACTTTATATTGCATTAGATATTTTTTTTATCAACTTCAGCTCTTGTAAGGTCTTGCATTTGTTTTTGTATGTTATGTACCTGGACTCATACCGCTCTTTTTTTTTTTAGTAAAAACATTATGAACATTACAGATATTGTTTTGACTATAACAAGCACTAAGATAAAACCTATTGTACTATTTATCACTTCACCAAACTTTTTACCAAAGTCACCATTCTCAAACGACTTAAATGTTCTAAACTGTTGCATAACATAAAACCTTTTGGGTTCCTGGTCAAAACTGACCAGTATGATTTATTTATTGAAAACAAAACCTCAAATATACAATAGGAAAATATAATACATTACAAAACTAATGCTTGAAATATACACTCAATGAGCATATTTACAATTTTCTCATGTATTTATTAAGTTACTTGTTGTCTTGAGATACCATTAATTTCTTCCTATTTTGCTTCCAAAATAGGCAGAGAATCTTTAATTTTTATGTAGTCTTAAGCAATAAATCTCCAGGCTTCCTGAATGACTTTTATGGATCTCACTTTTGGCAAGATTTTGGCTTGTTTATCTCTTGGTGCACACAGTCGCCACCCCTTTCTTTTGCATCTTTCTTAATGGGTTGTGATGAATGTTGCTGCTGTTGCTTGCATGTCTCTCACTAATGCAGCAGAAGATGGCATTCGTAGAAGGTGTCAGCACCCTTGAATGAGCACCTCCATCATGATTTTGGCAAGTTCTCCAAGGAAGTGTCTCCTCGTGTAATTTTTGCTTTCCTTCCAGCATGGTTTGATCTCCCTCTAAACCACAAAGCCATTATAGGCAATGTCAATGGTCTTTAAACGTCTCTGAGGAAAAGTTGAAAAACGGACTTGATGTCATTCTGATAAAACGGAAGCCGACATCTTCTCTCAGGTGTAGATGACAACCAGGAACAATTTTTTTATTTATTTTTTTATTTTTTTATTTTTTGCCGAAAGGAGACCACACCTTCAGCTGGATCTTCTTCCTCATCAGTGTCAGAGTCTTCCTCTTCTTCCTCAATCTCTGACACATTCTCAACCCTCCTCACTCTCAAACTGGCTTCTCTCCTCCTGATCACTGTCATTGTCAAATATAATTCCAGAGCTTTATGTGCAGTATATCTCTTGGCCATTGTGCTGAAAAATTGAACTGTACTGAACTGAGGTTTATAAACTATTCCAGAGCTGCGCAGGTTTGTGTGTCTGCTCAAAGAACCTGCATGTTTAGGTCTGGGAAAGCAGTGTAAAAACGTGCTTGAACTCAGTTTTATATGACTGGGAACACCATGGTTCCCATAAAACACACATTTTTTAAAAAATTTTTTAAAATGTATTTTATTCGTCAAAATGCCACATGTAAACAAAGTCATGGAACCTTATGAGAAATGGATAAAATTAACTGCACTGTTTTTAGAAAGGAAACATGTCAATCAATTAGATTTGACCAGAATACAACAGGTGGGTTAAATATGCTAAACACATGTGGGGTCTGGGATTGGCTTGATTTTCACAGCCAGTTTGTTACAAATTACGGCTGTTTAAAAGCTATATGCCTAACACTGGATCTAAAAGAAATAAAATAAAATAAAAAACCATAAGCAGCTCAACAGATCACATCAAACAGAAGATCACAGAACACAACTGATGTAAATATATGATGTATGTATATGATGTAAAATGTATGAACAAATATTTAACTATATTTATCCCTGATGTGTGTTGACAGAGCAAAATAACTGCTTAAATAATTCATAATATGGTTATAATAAATGGTATTTGTGAAACTGTTATATAAAAGTAAAATCTCACTACAGGGTGTGCGGTATATATGGATTTCAACATGACTGTGATATTTTCAGTACTCAAACCCTGACCCCGACCTGTATCAACCTGATTTCCCTCCTCGTATGTTCCACCCAGTCAGCATTCAGCCTCAAATCACTGGCCTGATCATCTGGCTCATGCCTTAAGCTACAGTAGATGCTTGTTATGTGCGAATGATTCCTAGATTGCTGTGTGGCTTAACAAAATAAATAAACAAACAAACAAACAAACAAACAAACAAACAAACAAACAAACAAACAAACAAATAAATAAATAAATAAAATAAAAAATACTCTGAAGCAGGGAATGGATTAGATCTGATTTGTTAATGTTCTTTTCAAATCCAGGCCCACCCTGTTTTACCCAGATGCACCCACTGCTCACTGTATGTTCTTGCCACTGATGGAAATGTTACTGATGTGTTATTCTTTTCCAAGTTTATGTGTGGGAAATTAAATGAGGCTGCAGACTGGAGTTGGCTCGTGGGTCACGTGTGTGAAAGTTGTACGAGTAATTAAACTTACATTATACAGAGCTGCTCTGCTTTACCCATCGAGCCACCACAGCTAGCTTTAATATTGTTCTTTCAACTACTGCATTAATCCTACTTAGAGAATGCATTGATTCTGTGGTTAAGGCGTTCAGTTCTAACAGTTATGTGGTACAATCTCAGCATTCCTCAGTTAAATGCTGAATCAGTCAAATATGAACATGCAAGAGAGACTTTTGGAGACAAAGTTTGCAGAAGACGCTGTTGAAGATAAAGTGTGTGTAATACAGTTGGAGTAGTGTGTCTTTCTAATGCTCACCAATTCATTAATCCTTTGACTTTTATTTATTTATTTATTTATTTATTTATTTATTTATTTATTTATTTATTTATATGTGGAAATGCACTACAACTGGGCTTACTGAAGAATCAATAGTACTTTAATTAAGTGCATATGAGTGAATCAGTGTGTGTCTTATGTGCAGTGTTTAATCATGCACTGAATATTTTTTAAATGTTTAAACAATGTGTTCTTTTTTGTTCTTATTCAGTGCTGATTTCACTTATACCACTGATACAAGCTCAAGGTAAGTGTACATTTATTTGTGTGTATGTGTAATTTAAATTGCAGCAGAGAAGGTTGTGTTTTGTGTATTCCAGTACCCTCAGTTTTTTTTTTCATTAATATTATTTTATACCTGTAAAGAGATCTGTGTGCAGAAAACAAAGCTGATGCACAAGGTTAGAAACTAGGGCTTATAACACCTGTACCAGTATTCACACACATATACACACACACACAGTGAGATTTTTTAATGAGAGATTTGCTGCTTTGGGACAATGACAGCACTATACAAAGGAAATTTGAACTGAATGGAATTTTGAGCCATTTTACTTGCAGAATAGTGTTCAGGTCACTACGTGATGCTGGTGGAGGAAAACGTTTCTTGACTTGCTCCTCCAAAACACCCCAAAGTGGCTCAATAATATTTAGATCTGGTGACTGTGCAGGCCATGAGAGATGTTCAACTTCTCTTTCATGTTCATTAAACCACTCTGTCACCAGCCTTTCTGTGTGTATTGGTGTATTATCATCTTAATAAACTATTGGGTGCACATGGGCCTCCAGAATGGCCCACCTATCACAAATATTGGGCATAGGGAATGCCATGATATTGCAGCCCACAATCTGGGTGGTACAGTTGCTTCTTTGGAGCTTCTTGTACACATTGTAACTCCCCCGGATGTGGGAAAGACTGTGAAGGTGGACTCGTCAGAGAACAATACATGTTTTACATTGTCCACAGTTCAAGATTTTCTCCGCTGGCACCATTGAAACTGATGTTTGACATTGGCATGAGTGACCAAAGGTTTGTCTATAGCAGCCTGGCCATGTACAGTTTTGGTGGAAACAGGAGAGTTGAGGTGCACATTTAATTCTGCAGTGAGTTGGGCAGCTGTGGTCTTATGTTTTTTGGATACAATGCGGGTTAGCACCCGGACATCCCTTTCAGACAGCTTCCTCTTGCGTCCACAGTTACTGTTGTTGGATGTGGTTCGTTCTTCTTGTTGGTAGGCTGACATCACCCTGGATTCCGTGGCTCTTCATACATCACAAAGACTTGCTGTCTTGCTTACAGATGCGCCAGTGAGA
>JAAGKR010014219.1:0-12157 GCA_011419295.1 Clarias macrocephalus
ACTGACAAAACAATTCGTTCAAGACCATGCTTAATCTGTGTCTGGAAGAATTTTTTGACAGCTACTATTACTTTCTGCCCACCAGAGACAAAGATTGATTGGCAAAACAATGCACTGGAATGAAATGTGGGTGGTAAGCTGGATGATGAAACTTCCTCATCTTGACATTGCCATTATCTAGAAGTCATAATTGATTACCTATTGTAGAAAGACATAGTGGTGGTGACATATGACATACGTAAATCAGTGAACAACTTCCTTAATTTTGGGGTTGACAAGCTTATCTATTGTTTTCAGTTTTTTAAATTTACTATATGGTGAGATGCTTTCAAAACCAAATCAGTTGAGAGTTTCGAAACACAATCCATCAACAGAATAAATTATCCCTAGTCTTAGTAGTCACCCTAAACGGGTCCATCCATTTGATATCTGGTATGTTATGATTCATAAACCTGGGTCCAGGGTAAATTAATATTCAAAATTAATGGTGTCACCAGGGATAATTTGAGGAGTGAGAGGAAATCACCCACACACACTCAATCCAGCGAATCCAGAAAAAAAAATAAAAAAATGGACAAAAGAGGATCAGATACAAACAGAAGTATAACCAAAATGTGTGGCTATGTTGAATTGATATGTATTAAATATTTAAATTATTGGATTACAATAAAATTTTTTGTGGACTTAATTTCAGGGGGGACTTAACGACAGCTGAGAAAACTATGCATCATAATGTAAGAAACCGCAAAGGAACAAAAAAGGTTTACATGTAACACACAATAGAGAACAAGAAGCAGTACAGTAAGAGAAAGAAAAAGAAACTGCAATACAAAGATCAAAGGAGAAAAACATAGAGACAGAATTAAAGAGCAAGGAATTAAAATATGCTAACTAGACTAAACTTGCGACATTTACTTCAAAGGGCATATGTTTTATTGCCTGTAAGTTCAGGGTAGTATAATCAGCTTAAAAGCCCAGAGTTTATCTCTTGTGGCTTTCAGTATGCTTCGTGTATAGTATTAAACAGCTGTATGGTAAGTCTTTTGAAATTCACTTTAACAAAGACATCAAACAGCACCTTTCCCTGTTTAGATAAAACTATATTTATCGGAGGAAGAATTCTGCCCCATGCTTTGAGTTTTTCCACATAATTCTCAACCTCAGGAATGTAAAAACTACAGCCCTTGTCCAAGTACTTGCTTCAATTATTTCACTCTGTGTGGAATTCCTCTGGGTTATCTGGTTGCCTTCCACCTTAAGAAATGTCAGTAGTTGGTAGCTACTCTAGAAGAGATAGACTGGAATCCCAACCATGGTATATCCCAATGTTCCAGGAACAATTGCTGTTACGGATGTGTTTCTGGATGGATGGATAGATGGATGAATAGGAAGGAAGGAAGGAAGGAAGGAAGGAAGGAAGGAAGGAAGGAAGGAATAGATAACTGCGAAAGAAAGGTTATGATATGCCTTTCAACCCACTCATATCAACATCGGGGACAACAAGTCAAAGGACTTCTAAATCATTCTAAATGGATAGAACATGCTTTTTAAATCCTATAACAAGTGAAATCACAAGTTTATATTAAAATGTTTGCCTTAATTCATTACACAGGGCTGTCTAAACCAGGTGATTCACAGAAACAGATTAGAAGTGTGATTATTCATCATTTCTGATGAAGAGACGATCATCTAGCTTTTTTTGGACAGAGTCGCTGGTGTCGACTTTTCAGATATAACTCAGTAATAGATTTTTCATTGTTAGTTGAATCTATGTTCTCAAACATCTTTTGGCACCATGATAAGAAAATATACCATATCTAAAACAAAAGATATTGATTGATGACTCAAAGACTAGATCCACTTAAATGTACGATGGGTGTTCATCAGGTCTTGAGATTAACTTTATTTTGGCCACAGTAACATTTGAATAAACATTTAAATGGTGTAAAGATTTTCAAAGAGGCCGTATGTCCCAAGAATGACGATCTCGGCCAAGGTGGCTCGGAGCCACTCAGCAAAAAACAGCTTTTATGCTTTTATGTTTTTTCAGGACAATGCACGACCTCATGCTGCCCACCGCGCCACTTGTACATTACAGGAACTCAGCTAAGAGTTACTGACACATCCCTACCCTATAGTAACCCCTATAGTCCTGATCTTGCTCCAAGCCTTTTCTACATGTTTGGACTATTTAAGGAGTTCCTGAGAGGCCAACATTTCAGATCTGAAGCAGGCAGTCTACTCATGGCTGAGAAAATGTTGTACCTTTATGGTATCCAAGCACTAGTGAAATGCTGGGTGTTGCAGGGGATTATATAGTAGAAAAAAAGTCATTGTAACTCTTATAACTGTGTTCCCTTTTTTCCTAATCAAAAGTCCTAGTTTAACTTGAACGCATTTAATGTATATACATTATTTAATGTGCATACATTAAATGCCTTTCGTCCAAAACAGATTCACAGAAACACATCATTGTAAATAACGAACACTAATATTCACTTAGTCTGTTTGAACTGAAATAAAACCCTTGCTAACATACTCATTTTCCAAAGAAAACCACATTTCCACAAGTAAGCAAAACATAGCTCAGATGCCACAGCATCCTAAGTATGAAGAATTCAAATAGTTTGGATTATGACTGAACATCTGTAATATGTATTTTTTCACTGCAGGCAATCCTCACTTTATAATTAGGCAGCTTTATAGGAATCATGAATCACTGTTTGCAAATGGAAACCTTCTTTGAATCCGCTGGCCTTCAGGAACTTTCTTCGGAGGTTTGCCATGCACATAATGCATGCACAAATCTCTATCTCCTAATATACTTAACATATACATAAAGATAAAAAATGACCTACTGGCAGAAAAAGAAAACACATAAAAATTTTGCAATTACATTTTAATACCAAGAATGGAGAAATAAACCATTTTTAAACAAAATACAATCAATTCCACAATCAATTACGATCAATTTCAATGGAATTTAGCTATGTACAATGATTAAATATCAAGCCAGAAATATTTGTAGTAGATCTTCTTTAACTATATTTATTTAATTAGGGATTCAGAAACTTTATCCCATAATCATACACCACTGCATTCATAATTATAAGGTTTATGTAAATGAGACCAACACAAACATTCTGAACGCCTCGCACATTATTCTTCCTGCTGGACAGAAATGTTCCATTCTAGGTTTCACTATGGATAAGATTGTTAGAATTCAAACTGCTCTACTTCCAAACAGCCATGCTTGTACGCCCCAATGCTTTTGGCTAGACTGAATCAATTATGGCACCTTCCACGCTCTACTACTGTTAACGATTAATGCCTGAAACCATTCAACACATCCCATCAACAGTAGGCACTGATTTAAAACATGTTGTTTTCCAGCTAGTCCTTGTTCATCTAAAGAAACACATATTAACCTGCTGACAGATGCTTTGTGGAAGTGATACTAACATAAAATAAATGGAAAATGAAATAGTGAATTGAAATGGAGTGGAAACTTTGGTTCCATGATAGGATAAACTGACTGTATGAGGCAAAATGATACTAAAGACGTAGTTTTTTGCGGGAAATGGAAAGCATCATGGGAAACCTACTTAATGTAGCAGGCATCTAAACACTATTAATATACAATCCAGTATCGTGAAGAAAAAATATGTAAGGTGTAACAACACTCATTCATAAATTTTTCATACTGAAGGTTAATGGTTAGCTCAAATTCTAATATGAACACTGTACAATGCGTGACAACCAATACAGAATAAATTCAGTTAAACTATGCAGAGTGGAAAAGCTGTCTTACTGAAGCAAGTGAAAGATGACACACTCGTCCTCAAAAAAAAATGTTTTTGGCCCAGCGCTCAATGATGCAACAGTACCAGAAAAAATCCTAAGCATAATATAAGATTCCGCATTAGGGACGAAAAAGACTCACTCATAGAATTCAGCAGCAGGCGTCCGCTTGTACTTGGCATAGGTCGCATTTCCCAGGAAAGACGAGCCATTGATGAGCTTGGGGTCTTTGCACATGGGGCTGTTCCATGTGTTGTTACAGTTCTGCCATGGCAGCTCACTCGTGAACGAGGAGAACAGGTAGTACAGAGACCACGCTATAATGACGTTGTAGTAGAAGCCCACGTACAATGCTATGATGATCACGGTATAACCTACGCCTGTGGGTAGACGGGACAGAGAATTTTGTACATTCTTTAAAAAAAAAAAAACAGTCTTTTATCATTTGAGGCATTTAAAAGTGTGCTTGAGTCATGTCAGAATAACAAGATGGCAGCTCTGAGAATGGAGCTCAGAGTCGTTTCTATGGAAACTCACCGGTGCATTAACTTCTTTTGTACAAAATGCCAAAACTATGCTATTTCAAGTATTAGATAAAACTAGAAAATGATATGGAATGTCTGGTCTACCACTTTTAAATGCATTATCTTTAGAAACCTTTGCTGGTGTTTCTGGTCATGCTTACAAAATTCTCTCAGTAAGTGTGTTGATTGATTGTGGTGTAGAGTGCTGTCTAACATCTTACTCAGACACTCTCATAGATGTCTAACAGAGTTGCGATCTGGTGACTGTGAGGTTATAGGAAGTAATGTACATAATTTACGTCCTCATCAAACTACTATGCCTTGTGGATGGGAGTGGGTCATCCAGAAGAGAAGACTATGACCATACGTGAAGAAATGTCTTTAGAAATTCATTCAAAAGGACAAGCTGGCTAACTCACTCATCGTCTACACCACTTTATCCTGTATACAGGGTCGCGGGAGGCCTGGAGCCCATCCCAGGAGTCTTAGGGCACAAGGCAAGGTACACCCTGGATGGGGTGCCAATACATTGCTCACACATACTAAGGGCAATTTGGGGGAATGGCAATTAGCCTAATCTGCATGTCTTTGGACTGTGGGAGCACGGGGAGGACCTGTAAACTCCATGCACACAGAGGCGGGACTCGAACCTGGCCATGAATCGAACCCAGACTGTGGAAGTGCAAGGCGACAGTGCTAACCACCAAGCCACCATAAGCTGGCTAAATATGCCAGAGTGACAAAGCCACCAGTTTTAATTTGTCACCTGTATGCAAGAAATCCTTAGGTAGAAATACAGTTACAGTACTATTCCAGTCATAATTGTACATTTGTAAATACAATCACTGTTATTTTATAATAGGAACACAAGCCAAAAATGAAGTAACCTATAACAATGCATTTCATTTCAATGAGTTAGAGTTTTTAAAAACGCACCTTTGAAAATGGGGCAGATCTTCCACACAGTGGCCGCCCCTTCTCTGTTATACTGACCCAAAGCCAGTTCCATGTAAAACAGCGGCATTCCCGCGATGAACAGGAACATAATGTACGGGATCAGGAAGGCCCCTGGAGAAAGGATTTTCATTATTGTTATGATTGAAGAAACTTAAAATCAAAAGAATAAAAAAAAAAAAACTCAAGAGTTGTCTACATCTGTACACTAGACTAAACGTGGCAAAATTCAGAAACAAGCATGCACACTCTATCTAAAGCCAAGGGATGATCAGTGCACACACTGCATTTGGACAGTGAAGCAATAAATCTGTTTTGGATTGTGTCTTTAGACTCATGCATTTTATATCATCTTTTTATATTGTACAGCTCTAATTACATATATATATATATAGAAACAGTGTTTACAAAGTAAGCAGTAAAGCACTAATTGATACAGTATATGGGATAATCTTTGATTTCAAACACCAACAGATCTTGTGCTCATATCTTTTTTTTATTTTCATAGAAAACAGATGTTGCATACAGATGAGCCACAGTGTTTGATCAGAAAATATCAAAGCCTTATATCCTCCTTTCACAGTATCACTAAACAAAACTTTCACTTTTGATACTCTGACCTAAATAGACCGATCTGAAAAAGCTACTGCATTAAAAGATACTACAGTATGTTTCCGCTGATACCACCCTATAAGTACACAGCAACGCTCTAATGCTTCTTTAAAAGCAGCATGGGTCATGGCTATCTGTATCCTAGCCACTATCATCTCTGGCTTTCCCATCAGTTACATCTGAAATGGGTGGAGCTTCTTTGGAGGTTAATGGATGCTTAAGTGATGAGCATAATTAGTAAAATACCATATAAAATTCAAGCGAATGATTTTAAGTGAACCCAGGCTTGTTCCTGATTATGTTAAAATGTGTGGTGCATTTAGTGAAATTAAGCATGAGACAACCTGAGCTTGTATTAATGACAGTAGACAAATAGACTACTTTAATTCTTAGTGAACATAAAGAGTTGCAAACATGTATTTAAAAGTTGTCCACTTTTTCAACAACAGAAAATTCTACAAATACTTAAAACTTTTGCAAAAAAAAAAAAAAAAAATTGGCTTAAACTAAATGAATGTGAAGCCATGGTGGATTTGTGGGGAAAAAAAAAACATAAGAAAATAATAAGAAAGCTTTGCAAATACT
The DNA here is from genome assembly GCA_011419295.1 of Clarias macrocephalus. Classification (NCBI taxonomy): domain Eukaryota; kingdom Metazoa; phylum Chordata; class Actinopteri; order Siluriformes; family Clariidae; genus Clarias; species Clarias macrocephalus. The sequence continues at coordinate 6,477 of JAAGKR010014219.1, forward strand.
AATTAATTGCAGAAATTAATAAGAATGTCTGTATGACTGATAAATCAGTCGTTTGCATTATTTATTTTAAGCCTCCATTCATGCGAGTAAGCTAGTATTTGTATTATACAAGGGGATAAAAAAGGATAGTCAAACGCTGCAAGAGTGCAGTACTTAACAGCTTTATGGACTGGTAGTGGAAATAACAACAATGTTAAGTGGATTATGTGAAATTTATCAAGCTGCACCACACCATCCAGTGGAAAAGCTTTTTAATTTGTTGAGGTTATCAGTAAAATAAACACTAAAATAACTTGCCAGGAATAGATCATGTCCTGTGAGTTTTTTTTTAATCGATTGAACAATTCAACCACATTGAGCATGAAATTGCCCTGCAATGGGTTGGCGTCAGATCCAGGGTGTGTATGTACCCTGCCTTGTGCCCAAAGTTTCATGGGATAGGCTTGAGGTCCCCCATGACGATACACAGGAGGTCAAGCAGTATAGATAATGGATGGTTGGAAAACATAAAGCCTCACCACACATCTCTCATGAACATGAGGTTTTAAAACAGTTTGGAAGCAGATTAGAACTATATGTTTGTTTTTTTATTTTGAGAAATAACACATTTGTCTTGTGTTTTACACTTAGTTAAGTTTTCTTCAGTTACTTTGTAAGCACTTTAATACATTGACAAAATAAATGATACATCTGGACCCTGTGAAATGATTACAAGGTAAAAGTGCTAGAAGCTCTTAAACGAAACTTAATTTGGTCACATGGTGTAATGAATGCAATACTTTTTCTCTTCTCTTTTTGCAATACTAGAAAACAAATCTTTGCATGTTTGATCCATTTTGAAATATAAAAAATATATATATAAGTGTAGAAATCTATCACTGGGTCATGAGTAAACCCTCAGGGTATTAGTTTTGACAATTACATCTGAATTACTCATTAGGGTATACACTTAAAAGGGGTTTCCCCCGCACCTTCACAGTATTGCTCAACTCCTCCAACAGCTGAGCACAAAAGTTACTAAAACTTTGGTCCATGCATTTACCACCACTCGTCTTGTCTACTCAATTTCCCTTTGCTTTGGTGCTACAAATAAAACCATACAACATCACAGAATATTTCTTATCCATAATACAAAATCTCTCTCGGCTCTGATTTACAGCATGCATCCAATGCAAAAGGACTTTTATGTCTGATTCCATCCCTACAGGTCATCCCCATGTCGTACAAACATGTGTATCTTATCTTAGCATGTCTTTTGCATTTAATCCATGACTGAACAATAGATCAGCATGTGATTGCTGATAGAGGTCAATCTAAAACGATCTGCAAAGTTATGTTTATGTTATGTTTTGCTTATTACTATTAGATGTCACAGGTCATTTAATTATGTGGGAAGGTTCAACACACATTGGACACCTTCTAGACCAGAACCTTCACTGTTGTTTTTTTCTCATTGTATGTGAAAATAATTTTGAAGGTTTTGATTATAACCCTTGACCTCCTTATACACATATGTATACTAATGTCAGTTTCGAACTGGTGATTGGATCAGGTTTGTAGAGCAGCATGCAAACAATTACGCCATTTGGTGGACGACCTTATCCAGTGGAACTTATATTTAATTAATTAATTATTTTATTTTTTAAATAAAGAGTTGAGGATTAAGGACCCAACAGTGGCAATCTGGCAGTACAGACCAAAAGTTTGGACACCCCTTCTCATTCAAAGAGTTTTCTTTATTGTGTTCTTTATTGTGTTCTTTAACCCAAACGCGTCTCTTCTGCTTGTTGCCTGTCCTTAGCAGTGGTTTCCTAGCAGATATTTTATTTTCTCTTCACACAGTCTCCTCTTAACAGTTGTTCTAGAGACGTGTCTGCTGCTAGAACTCTGTGTGGCATTGACCTGGACTCTGATCTGAGCTGCTGTTAACCTGCGATTTCTGAGGCTGGTGACTCGGATGAACTTATCCTCCGCAGCAGAGGCGACTCTTGGGCTTCCTTTCCTGGGCCGGTCCGCATGTGAGCCAGTTTCTTTGTAGCGCTTGATGGTTTTTGTGACTGCACTTGGGGACACTTTCAAAGTTTTCCCAATTTTTTGGTCTCACTGACCTTCATTTCTTAAAGTAATGATGGCTACTTTCTTTACTTAGCTGCTTTTTTCTTGCCATAATACAAATTCAACCTATTTGAATGGGAAGTTGTGTCCAAACTTTTGGTCTGTACTGTATATACACCCATATATATATATATATAATGCCAGTTTTGAACTGGTGATCAAACCAGATTTGTAGAACAGCATGCAAACTTTTACGTCTTACCCCGAGCAACTAACATTTTATCTCATATTATTTTTGTTTACTATTAAGGGTCTTGCTTAAGAGTCCAACAGCAGCAATCTGACAGTGTTGGGGTTTGAACCTGCAACCTTCTGATCAGTAGCCCAACGCCTTAACCATTGCGCTACCCGTGTGCTGGACCAGGTCAAACATTTCTGAACAGTACAGGTCCTGTGTGTGCAAGAAATTTGAACACTTACCAGTTTAGTGCACATATAGATCTTCTCACACAGTGCGCAATATTAGTTAGTAGGGTAGCAGGCACCTTTCTGGAGCACTCACCTCCGCCGTTTTTGTAGCACAAATAAGGGAACCTCCACACGTTGGCCAGGTCGACGGCGAAGCCAATGACGGAGAGCAAGAAGTCCAGTTTCTTGCCCCACGTCTCGCGCTCCGGCGCCTCGGTGCACGTGCGCGAGCTCGTGTACTGCAAGCCGTTGCGCTCTTTGACAAGGATGAGCTCCACATCCTTCTTCTCCACGGCGTACGGCTTCAGAGGCGCCACCGATGCCAGCTTGTGCTCGGGCATCACCTGCACGTTCATGACGGCGGTGCCTGGTGAAAGAGGGGGCGGATGGCCCGCGCTCGAGTCGGCACTTGCGATGATGATGATGATGATGATGATGATGAAGAGATGAAGGAACTTTAAGAAAGAACAGTGTGATAAGGACGAGTTTTCTGCTTCATCAGCTGTAAAAAAAAAAAGAAACAGGAGAAAAGTTACTAAATATGAAGTTATACAGTTACAAAGTTTGCGTGGCAAAATTAAAGTTTAGTGGATGAAAAAACAACAACATGTATTCAATAATTAACATCTGCGCATCTGCAGATGTTAATTATTTGCCGGCGCAGTGAGTTCTCGCGCGCGCCGCTGTGCATGCGCTATCGACACTTACTCCACGCGTTGCAGATCAGCTGCTCCGCGATGAATCGAGAAATTAAAGTTCTCTTCAATGGTTCTACTAAAGTCGAGTTTAAAGTACGTACTTGTGAGTCGGAGATTGATGGTCCATGCCCGGCTGCTCGTGCGCTCCGGACGGGAATGAGAGTCTGCTGCCCATTCTCACACGAGCTGGGAGTGTGTCCCCTCCCTCAGAGCACACGACTATTTAAACTGGCATCCTCCTATTCTTCCACGTGATGTTTTATATCTCAGCATGCTTCGGATCGGCGTGTTTATTTTATCTACTTTTATTATTATTATTATTATTATTATTATTATTATTATTATTAGTATTATTATTATTATTATTATTATTATTATTATTATTAGAGTGGAATAAACAAACAATCAAACAAACAAATAAGATAAGCATAAACACCATAAACATTTTATTTTAAATATATATTCTAAACATTCTATTTTTTTTCACATTTTCAATGTAATATCTTTATTCCACATATTTATAATCAGACATATCTGTAGATTTACAACTATTCTGTACATTAATTTATCCATCTATGCTCACTTTAAAAATGTTATATGTCATGTACATATATACATATTTTTTCCTGTAATACAATTTATACATAGACCTTACTTTTAACACACAAGTGTTATAGATCTGTATATATGTTTATATTGCACTGCTAACTTGCACTTCTGGTTAGATGCTAACTGCATTTCGTTGCCTTGTAACTATGTGCAATGACAATAAAGTTGAATCTAATCTAATCTAATCTAATCTAATCTAATCTAATCTATTTATTAATTTCAGTTTTTTTCTTCTTCTTCTTTTTTTCACTCACACAGTCTTTATTTATTGTCCACCTGGCAATGTCCCATGTGATAAACTACTGAAAAAATTAATTAATTAATTTATAATATTTAAATTATTTTTTGGACATTTTAAAAGTGGTTAGACTTGAATATGGTAGTAGCAGTAGTAGAAGTAGCAGTTTCTCAAAAAGTTAAATTTCTGCCTCAGGTCTGTGTTCATGGCGTTTGTATGTTCTCCCTGTGCTTGGTGGGTTTCCTCCAGGTTTCCTTCCACAGTCCAAAGACAAACATATTAACCTAATTGGCATTTCCAAATTGATTGTGAGGGTGTGTGTACAGTATATGTGTGTTCCCTGCGATGGCTTAGTACCCCATCCAGGGTGTACCCCGCCACATGCCCTAAGTCTCCTGGGACAGGCTCCAGGGGCCCCCGCAACCTTGGTATACAGTAGATGGTGAGCGAGTGAGTAATCGTTATTTATCAGAGTGCATTTACTCACTCACTTACTCTATACTGTTTATCCTGTACAGGGTTGCACAAGGCCTGGAGGCTATCCCAGGAAACTTTTGGCACAAGGCGGGGTACACCCTGGACGATCTATAAATACATTGCAGAGCATACAAGCTCACACAACACACATTCTCACTCGTACACTTACACTCTACAAGTTAGTTGGAGACACTAATTAGTCTTTTCTGTCAAGTCTTTCAGGACGGTGGCTTAATGGTTAGCACTGTCGCCTTGCACATTCAAGGTCCGGGGTTGATTCCCGGCTTGTGCGTGGTGGAGAATCAAACCCTCCCCGGGCTAGGTGAGTTTCCTCCGGGTGCTCTAGTTTAGTCCCACAGCCCAAAGACATACAGATTAAGTCAGTTTGCATTCCCAAATTGTGTGTGTGTGCCCTGTCTGACGACATGCAGATTAGGCTTAATAGGCATTTCCAAATTAAGTGTGTGTGAAAGTGTGTAATTATTATTTATCAGAGTGAATTTATTCCCTCACTCACTCTCGCTCACTCAGTCACTCACTCAATACTGCTTATCCTGCTTATACAGGGTCGCGGGAGGTCTGGAACCTATAGTTAGGGAATTTGGGGAACATTGCAGGGCACACAAGCCACACATACTTGCTCACACACTCACACACTACAAGAAAGTTTGAAATATTAGATAGCCTAATCTGCATGTCTGAGGACTGTGGGAGGAAACCAGCGTACCTGGAGGAAACCCACCAAGCACAGGAAGAACATGCAAACTCCACATACAGACCCAAGATGGGAATTGAACTCTGGAAGTGCAAGGCCACAGTGCCACCGTGCTGCCTAGTTTATTTCTACATTTAGCATAATAAATGAATTATATGTATACCTTGAATTATAAAAAAAATATATTTTTTATTTATATAGTTTATTGCTATTTTTTAATTGACTGTTGGTTTTTAATGTTATTTGTTGATTTATTTTGTATTTGGGTAATTTGCAAAATCAGCTTACAATGCATATCTTTGGACTGTGGGAGGAAACTGGAATACCCAAAGGAAACCCACAAGAACAGAGAGAACATGCAACTAGCATGCACACAGACCATGGTGTGAGGTGACGCTGCTAACACTAGCAGGGCTAAAAG
>JAAGKR010014220.1:0-12156 GCA_011419295.1 Clarias macrocephalus
ATATATTGTGCATAAATTTAGCAAAAAAAATTTAAATAATGTCAGCTCTGTTTTTATTTTTGATACATGACTATCTCTCCATTTAAATCAGGAGGCTTTAAATATACCTCCATCTATATAGAGTACAGCACATTAATAGATGAGTAGATACAGTAATAACAGGTTTATAAGTGTTATATTAAGTACAATATCTCTGACTGTGATTAAAGTTTTTTGTAATAACTCGCAATATGAAGGTGAGGGTAAAGAAAGAGAGGAAGCACAAACCTGAAACTCCATCTCTATCAAAGACGGATCGTTCCCGTCTTTCTGTCGGAGTGTGTTGACCTCCGAGTGGAAGTTTGAGAGTGACATTTCCGTCTCGCCAAACTGACTGTACTCGATCAGCGCCGTGTGGATGAGCACATACTGGGCCTGGAATACATCACACCTCAGATTAGACCAGGCCACATTTACTGTTTACACCTAAATATATTGATCAAGTCTAATCAAACAGCAGTCAGATCTACACACACATCTACATACATCTCTCTCTCTCTCTCACACACACACACCCACTGCTAGTTTTTCTTAAAACATGTGTTTGCAGTTACTTAGATGACCCACTGGAAGCCCGAGGCACCAGGTTACTGTGGCTGTAGTGGACATTGGGTTTTATTTAGCCAGGGTTGATTTATATGACAGCTGATACGTTATTCTTTTATTCAGCTATCTGGTCCACCAATATGATCATCTATACAGTTAAATTAAAATCAACTGCCCAAACTACAAATAACTCTAACTAGACTGTTTCCAAGAGTTTGCTGGCAGACACACTCCTCTTCTTTACACTATGTATTAAATACAAGTATATTAACCATAGGCAAGGTAAGGCAAGTTTATTTGTATAGCACATTTCATACACAATGGTAATTCAAAGTGCTTTACATAAAACCATACACTAATTTGAATAACTAAAGTAATGGTTTATTAATTAAATTATTGACAATGTTTATGTAAAGAGAATTCATAAATGGTTCCTGCTGTGTGTGTTTTAGAATAACAGTTCAGAAGTATAGCATATAATGTAGAACAAAAAAAGTAAAAAGTTCACCAAATTCGATAACGGGCATAACTATTGACTAATATTAGTTATAATTCAACAAGTGGTTCTGACCATATACTGTCTATATACTGAGGTATTCCATGAGAGCATAACGGCACTGGGACTTTAACTACATGTACAGTATCACTCTGTGTCACATGTGTTCTAACAATTGTTAACCCCTGATCAAGGACATTACTTTGTTTGTGGAACAAGGGATTGTAAATGCCCTAGCTGTCCATTTTACATTATTTGGGATTCAACTTTATAACTCAAGGGCAAGTTAATTAGTTAGAAACTCTCATAGGTTTCTCAGGATGGTCGACCACCTCCGTGTTTTATTCTCCCCTGTTTTTAGCTGCACAGAATTTAAAAATACTTTCACCCTTTAATTAAACTATCTCTCTGCCAGGTGCGGTTAGTTTGATCCTCCTGTCGTGGAAGGATACAGTATGTGTTGGTAAATTAAAATAACTGGTTGAATAAACAAACCAATCATAATCTGTTGATGATAAATGCCGTTTATAGAACTGTTGTATAAAAGCAATATGTGATATTCAGTACAACGGCACTCCCTTTTGTGGGATATTGCTTAATTATTGCATTTAACATCTAAACCATTAAAATATCTAGTTAGTTGTTCCTTAATTCCTTTTAAATTCATCAGATTATTTTATTAAATTAAATTATTAATTGTATTTATGCACATTTTTAAGGCATTATTATATTATATAAGATAAATATCAATCAAATGTCCATTTTGCAAATAAGTATAATAGACACCAACAAGCTGTTAACTTAATTCCTACTTCTTCCTATACATAACCTAAAATATGAATTAACAATAACTATATTATTATTATTATTATTATTATTATTATTATTATTATTATTATTATTATTATTATTATTATCAGTAATAACTGTAAGTATTGTACAATAATTGCTTTTAATTGCTAAAAAATATAATATAATATATATTTATAATAATATATAATATATATTTGTTATTTTTATTATAAATAGTTATTGCTAAGTAGACTTAACTATTTTGTAATACTTTCTGCTGTAGTAAATAATATGAATATACCCATATTGGTAAGTGGTATATTTTTTGTGTTACATTTTATTATAAAATAATAAACTGAAGTCAGACCATGGCAGGACGCTACTGTATTTGTCTCACCTCCACTTGGACCATGAGGCATCTCTGGCGGCGAAGTTTCACCACATATCCATAAATGTCCACACGTCCTTCTGCCTCCAGACTCTCAATCATGGCATCGATACCGATGTAGGTCCCTGTGCGTCCAACTCCGGCACTGCGCAGAATAAAAATGATTTGAGTTCAGCTTTTGAAGTAGAATAATAGACCATGTTTATTGTTCATATCCAACAAAATGTGTTAATTTATGAATAAATAATGTAATAATTCAAAAGTAGCTCCTGCCGTACCTGCAGTGAATGACGATGGGCCCGCTGAAGAAGTTTTTGAAGGAATTGACTCTGCGGCGGAGTTTAAGGAGCAGGCCGGGATCAGTGGGGACACCGTGGTCGGGCCAGCTGGTGAACTGGATGTGAGTGACTTCTCGTTCTGCTGATTTCTCTTTACGCTAAAATGGAGGAAAAAATTATACTCACTATAATTAACTTTTGTACTAAAAGTTTCTGAATATGTGAAAAAAAGTGAAGCATTACACTGTATTTGTAGTGGGTTATACAGTACCGTAATATAAACATGAAATAGAATTTATGGTTAATATGGAAAATTTCTGTAAATTAAAACAAGTCTGAATTTGCTTACGTTCATCAGGGTCAGGTGGCGGATGATGTAATCCGGGCAGGTTTCCTCTCCTTTAATTTTCACAACCAAATCCTCGAAAATCTCTGTTTCTCTGTCCAGTGAGGGCCAGTACTGAGCACATTTGTTCTGAGAAGCAAAACAAGGAATTGATTAAACTTTTTATAAATGAATAATGTACAGTGTCAGCACGAGTCCAGTTTGTAGACAAAGCTGTGTTTATCAGTCGCCTATGACACTGTACTTATTGGTGAGAAAGGTTTTCTATTTAAGTCTTGATTTAACAAGTACACGGGTGTTCATCTCAGGCTTCCTAATATATTAACACACCTTATTTCCTTCTTCACAACGGGTTACCATGACAATAATCGAACTCTTCTGCTCCCAAATCATAGTCCAGAATTCTCCAACTGTCTCTTCCTTGGGTCCTTGATTAAGATAAATAAATAATTAATTAAAATTAATAAAAGGGAGAAAAAATAACAGTCTGCATCATCAACAACAGTATTTCATGTTTTTTTAAAGCTGTATTTGATTGTTACAACAGCAGCATTTTACCTTGGGCTGCAATGTATTTGTTGGATTCCTTGTAACCCTGAATGAAGAAATGCAACATTCATGAAGATTTTTATTTTTAGAGAAATTTTACTTTGACACATTGAGATTAATAAGTCGTACCTCAATAAAACTGGCATTGATGTAGTCATCAGTTCCTCCATGAGAGAGAGGAACACGGTTATAGTCATCTGAAAGTACACACGCAGGCATGAGGAAAAAGTAATTTGAATAATAATTTCTTTTGTGTTTGTGCCATGATACACTTACAGGGGAGGATGTCAACATAACGATTCTTTGGTTGGTTTTCTGGCTTTTTGGCCTCTCTGACTGTGTAGTTGGAGAAAATACGTGGGATGCTCTAAAAAAGCAAACAGACACATTCAGTAAATATTTCAAATTAGGTCAGGCGTCTAGGACAGGACTTCTCATCATACTGTATATTAAGGGATTATGCAAAAATGCGTTTTTTTTTTCCATTCTAAAAAAAAAAATACTGCTTACTTACTTACTACTGAAAATTCAGGTGCATTATGGGATAAAAATGCAAAATGTTATTAGTATTTACTATTTAAAAATGAAAATAGATCTTGATAAATCACCATTATTTATGCATAAATTGCATTTAGGCAACACTTTACATTCTATTGATCAGACTTAAACAAGAGCTTAATTTATCAAAAGCATGACAAAGTTTAAATAATTTTACTGGATCGAGAGAGTGTGTACAATGCAGTGCAATGATACAATTTTGCAATGATATTTTAGAGTGTGATGCTTTTTGGGAAATTCACCCCTTATGGTATAAGAGCAAAAACTAACTAACTAACTAACTAACTAACTAACTAACTAACTAAATAAATAAATAAATAGATAGATGAATAAAAAACACATTAGCAAAAGATTATTACACAGGAATGAGATGGTCTATTAATAAAAAGTATGTAAATGAAAAGGCTGGTCTATTAATAAAAAAAGGACAAAGGGTAAACAGAAGATGGAAATCAAATGCTTCAGCACTAAACATGGCTATTACGGATTTTCTTATGAAGTAATATTAAAACTACTATGCCTTTACTGAGAGCAAATGTGGATTTCAATGTTCATACCATATACTGTAAATAAATAATTCAGCACTGTTTGGATCTGGGTCCTGATAAACTACAGCAATTAATCACATGTACCACTCACAGTCAGGGTTGCCAATTAAGTCTGAGCAAATTACTGGAAAAGTTTCAACAGCTTTGCTAAAATGTATAATATTACTTTAGTTTATTTTAGTACCTTTGTGTACTGATAGTTACTGATTCATTTCATTTTATAATAAGCTTTTGTATCAGTGCAGTAACCACTGTATATCATTTAGTATACAGCGGCAAACTCACTTGATTAGCATCTAGAAGTGGAAATTTAGTTATGATTGTGACATTGGTGACCCACAGATACTTAATACTACCGCATTACTTGTCATTCGAAATCAGTGCAAATGCAGCAGGAGGCCTCTCATACTGTAGGTTGTTATGGTTATTAAAGGCTGTGTGACTCATAAATTAAAATCTTTATTCATAAAATTTTAAATGTTCTGTTGGGCTGCAAGGTCTTGGTAAATACACAAGGAGGTATTATAATGATTCGCATCACTTCTGCCTGTAATCCAGGAATCTGGCGTATGCTAGCAACCTTCTGTTTACATTATAGGTATATACACTGTATAAGATAGCATTAATATTGTTGTTTGCGCTCCTTCTGATATACTCTATTCTGGTGTGATCTGATGGTAATCACATTACTCCAGCTTCCGTCATCATTTATTGTTTTTAAAACACTTGCTCCACAAAACTCTACAATAAAAGTTGTTATAATTCCACTGAGACTCCATGTCTGATGCACCAAGTAATTTTAAGCAGCCTCTACCTCTACTATCTCAAGGTTTTCTGTTTACTAATGTTTATTACTGAGATCCTGCTACACGTCTAGACAGTATGTCTATATGCTCATGAAATTAAACAAAAAGTAACTGATAGTAACCTGAAATTCTTCCATGAACAGACGTCCCTCATCAGCTCTTTTCTTCTTATAAGCGTCGAGCAGAGCTTCAGCACTCATGGGTTCCACCTGGAGCAGTGCAGCTTGTAAGGAGAAGAACAACATTAAGGAAACAAAATAGACATTTCAAAAAGGAGCATGAGTATGAGGTGTGTTATTGCTTACTCGTGGGAAGAAGGTCGTCCAGTTCTTGCTCATTTCTGCTGTGATGAAAGGAAAAAAGAAGAAATTGTGATTTTTAAAATCAAACTTTCACATCATAGGATTCAGGAAACATCATGTGTGACACAGACCTTGACTTTTCTCTCTTTAAAAGGTAGATTTTGTACAGGACAAACAGGAGAGCGAGAGACGTGATAATGATGAGGAAACTTAGGATTCCAAGAACAGCTTTATCATTGTCTGAAACGTATTGAATATTAAGTTTAGGCTGGTGTTTTATGTATATTAGAGACACAACATTATAAAAAGACAAATGGATTAATAAAAATTAGATAAATTCTTACATCTAGTGGTGTACTTTCCAATTAGAGGTTGACTTTTATTTCCATTATTATTTATGCCGTATATCTGAATAAACAAAAGGTGTTAAGTCCAGTGTCAGAATAATGTAGTGGTCAGCACTGTTCTCTCTGAATAATCACTTTGTGGTGTGAATAAAAGTCAAAACAAGTACCTTAAATGTATATTCTGTTAAGTAGTAGAGTTCAGTAAATGTAAAGACACACTTTTTTTGATCTATTTTTTTTTGAAAGGTTTCATCTATGTAGAGGTCAGCAGAGAAATGTCCCTCATCACCATTCCAGTGTTCAATGCTACATTTCACTGTGAAAGTATTATGGCTGCCTTGTTCTTTGGTTAATGTTGTGTGTAATGTTGGTTCTACAAAAGAAAAAAATATTAGAAATTAAACGATTCAACCTTAAGGTTATGCTTCAGACTTATATCAGAAATCTGCTGTGGTAATGCATACAGTAGCAAGAATCCACTGAACATTTACATGAAACTGTACATTCATGCATTAGAAGTTGTATATAAATTCTTTCTGGTTTGTTTTAATGGCTATTAATTCTCATAAATTGGTGTTGTAATTAGTGTAGCATCACACACACACACACACTATAAAGTTGCACTATGGTGACGATGGGAATTTAATAGACCCATCAAATGTAATTATGACCACTGTGGCTTGCCAGTATGTTGCAATCAGTTTGGGTGCACCTTCCCAAAGAAAGAAATAAGGGGCTAGATCATTAAAAATAATAAATTAATAAGACAACCGCAACATGTTAAGAAAGTTGGGGGAATATGTAAAGCCATGATTTGAAGTTGATCAAAAGAGAAAGAGTGAAGCCCATTTCAGACATGCAATCTGATCTGACCGCAATTTAGCATGTTGACTTCAAGTCTACATGGGTTAATTCTGTAAATGTCACTTTGATAGTCTCAACTGAGTGACATTTACAAATCACAGGAAGAAAGAAAGAAAGAAAGAAAGAAAGAAAGAAAGAAAGAAAGAAAGAAAGAATAAATGAATGAATCATTGAATCATGGGACATGCAACTAACAAATATTCATCAGCTAATAAATATTGTTATAGTGTGAATATGTATCAGATGAGCACACTTTTGAAAGACAGTTTTGAATGATTACTTACTATGTATTACTAAAACCACTTACCTGCAGGGAGGGTTTTTGTGTTCTTTTTAATGGTTGGTAACATTGTGTTTCCATACTTTGCTATAAATTTACATTCATAGTTTGTATAGGTTTTCAAATTATTAAATTGGACTTGACAAGGGTTTGAATTACAGTTCTCTGCAATAAACAAATATAAAGTACAACAGATCGCTCATGAATAATTATAATAAACTTATAAATAAAAATATTAAAAATTATAAATCTGTTTGATAGAATTAAAAAGAGTTTTAAGACCAAAAAAATCATGCTTATTTTAAATTTCACACTGCATAATATATTTTCCTACTTGTTTCTTCTTTGCATGTTACATCATATTTAAATTTTGTTGCATTCAATGAACAATTTGTGCTCTTGATGTCCCAGGATGCTTCTATACAGTCATGACGTACTGCCTGGAGACTGGGATCATTAACATCTATAACAAAGAGAGAAATTAGCTGGCACATAAAAAGCCCATTTTTTAACTTTAAACTAAATTACATACTGTAAGAGCAATTGGAATTTTTGTAATTACAACTATTTATCCCCTTTAATATGAGCCACTTAATTTGTTTTCTTGTGATCCAAATGATTGTAAATGTATACAATAGGTAGCTAGTCTTGCTATAACTTATCTTGCTAGTCCTTGGGCAACTGTAATTTGAGAGTATTGAGTACATTCTACTTTGTTACAGTTTCAGAAACAATTTTCACCCTAGACGTCTGTCCTAAATCATCCGTATTTAATAATATTGGCAAGTCAGAATTTTCCTCATTTTTTGTGGTACTAAGCAGGTTTGTTGTCTTAGTTCTTTGATTTTTTATTTTTCTTTAGAGTTATTTGTCATAGGAGTTCAAAATCATTGCATCATTAAAGGTATTTAAATCCACAACATTAAAAATAAGTTATTACATGCTGATGACTTGCTTTGTACTGTACTTATCAGAATGTGCTGTTTCATAACAAGTTGGTAAAACACTTTGGTGCCCTTTCTGGCTATTTAATTAATTGGTAGAAGAGCCTTTTTGTTTCTCTGTTCTATTTAAAATTTCTCATAACCCCATTACTTACCTTAGGTTGATAGGACCCAAAGAACATGTTCAATTGTTTACTTAAATGATAATTAAGTGAAAATTATTATTGAGAAATGGGGAATTCTTTCACTGTACCTGATTAGATGTGTTAATATGAGCAGACTAGTTACCTAATATATTTATTTCCTATTGTAAACTGCTGAACTTAGTTACTGTTTTTTTTTTGGTGCTACATTGCTATTTTTTTCACAAAAACTTGCAAGAGTTCAGTAGGACCTTGGTTGACTTGGTCTTGTATGTTGTTTTTTTTTATATTTAGCAGCCTTTACTAGGGCTTTTATTTTATACAGTATATTATCTAAATCATTTCTATCTGTTTTATTATTTTCCACTTTTTGCTTAACTAAAAATTATCTCATATAATTGTGTCATCCATAAGTATGTTGTAATTTTAAAACATGTTTTTGATGGTCATACAGCTGTCAGGATATTTTCCTGTTTGCAATATTATTTTTCGCCTACTAAAACAAACTGGGATTTATGATGATCCCAGGCCTGAGCTAATACTGTATACTCTATACACAGATTGCAATAATGCAAATAAATGTTTCATAACATTGAGCAATCTGTTTCTCTACGCTGCTCAAAGTTTGGGCTCTGAGGAGCTTTCTGCAATACTATGGACTTACAGGGTTTTCTGCATTCATTTGTCATAAAATCCATCTAATCTTCATCCACACTATGTCAAGAGTATTAACAAATATAATGTGCCTACAATAATAACACAAACAAATTCTGATCTTTCATGTCTTTAAAGAAAACAACTATAAAAACCTCATAATGCTAGTGTAAAACATATGTGAATTATTAAGCTCAAAAAAGCTAATAGGAGTCAGGTGTTAGCGTACCTGGTGTCTTGTTAAGAAAACGAGTTTGGAGGTTTGGACTAGAGCTGCTTTGACTGATTAAAAACCACTCAAACCTTTTAAGTTTGCTCTGCACAAGACAAATATGCTTACTGTGTGTGAGTCATGCCTCACCAAAAAGAGCTTTCAGATTAACATTTGATCAAGAATTGTTGCCTCACATAAATCTGGAAAGGGTCACAAAATGGTTTAAAAGTTTTTAAGAATTCACCAGTCTAGGCAAATGGAAACACTTAAGGACTGCGTCTACTCTACCAGAAAAAAGCACGGAGTCAAAGGCAGGAACCTGCTGCTTACTAAAAAGAACATTGCTGTATGCCTGTATGCGAAAGTTTGCGAAAGAGCACATTGGCACTCCACAGTGTATTGACAAAATGTTTTGCTTTGTTTCTTTAGGAAAATCTGAGAAAGTCTGTACATCTGAACCTCTGTAGAGGTTGAGTGATGCAACAGGACAATATCCCAAAACACTGATGCAAGTCAACAACAGAATAGTTTTTAAAAAAATGTTTATCTGCTTTTTGGAGTGGCCAAGTCAGAGCCCAGACCTCATCCCAATAGAAATGCTATGGAATGATATAAAGAGAGTTAAAAATAGGAGATATCCAAAGAATATGATAGAGCTCAAGCAGTTCTGCCAGGAAGAATGGGCTAAAATTCCTCCTAAACGATTTGCAGGTCTGATCCACATCTACAGGAAGCACCTGTTTGAGGTAATTGGGTCAACCAGTTATTAATTCCAAGGGTTCACTTATTTTTATTTTTATTATGTTGTATGAGTGTGTCCAATAAAGGCATGAAAGATCAAAAATGTTTGTGTTATTATTTTAGGCACATTACATTTGTCAGTACTCTTGACTTAGATGAAGATCAGATCACATTTAATGACAAATTTATGCAGAAAATCATGAAATTCCAAAAAATTCACATACTTTTTTTTGGGAATGTATGTTTTAGATGTACCCAAACATATGTAATTTCTTAAAAGCATCTTTTTGCTGCTACTATTTGATGTACATGTATGATAAAGAAGTGCTCTGTAGGATGCCAATGTGATGTCCCTCGGTTAAACCAATGCCACTAACAATGCTACAATGTGCTGCACTGAACATTCCAGGGCAAAGGAATTAGCATAGCTTCTATGAGGCTTTTTATAGAGTCTAATATACATTATTATAAATCACCAACTTACTGCAGTTAATCTGCACATTGATGGTTTCGCTGGAAATGGGTTTCTTGCCATAATCATATGTTCCATTGCACTTGTAAAGATGAAATGGTTCCAGAATGTTAAAATCTGTGACTGTCAGCCCTGCAAAGAATAAAGTTTTTAAATACATAAATAAATAAACAAACAAACTTCATTATAATGTGTTACATATCATTAAAAAAAAGTGTTTGTGAGAACAAAAACAGGTGCTCTTATTAAGTAAGTATTTGCAATTTCAGTGCTTACCATCGCAGCTGTATGTAAAATTATTTTGGCACTGTTGAGGTCGGTCTTTCCAGTGTAATTTTGTCGGGTACTTGTTTTCAGAAAAAATGACAGGCTTTACTGCAATGGACACATTTAGAAATTTATTGTCAAAATTTATTTCTCTACATACTCAAAAACTATTCAAAATGTATGTTATTTATGAGCTTTATGATGATAGATTTAACAAGGAGCTTTATTGTATGATATTATGGCAGTATTTTACTACATTATTAACCAAACTATACATATTTTATATAATAAATATGTATTAAATTGTAATATATAATGCATATAACACACACACACACACACACACACACACACACACACACACACACACATATATATGAAATTTTAACTGTGTACCTAGATAAGCAGTGTGTATATACATATACCTGGGGGAAGTAGGAAAGTTGGAGGTTGATTGCAGAGAGTAACAGAACTGTTAGTGCAGGAGTTCTTGCTGTTAATTGGAATACACTCACTCCAGTTCCATTTGGTGTCAAAACACACTTCTACATGGGTAACATTTGTCTCTACCTTGTGGGTTACATCTGAGTAATTTTCAGAAAGATAAGAGCATATAAACTGTGCAAAATAATTTCTTAACACATAATATCCACTTAAGTATTAGTCCATTATTTGTAGTATTTGTAGCACTCAATGGTAAATTAATAGACAGCGTGATTAATTAACACTGAACAGTGTTTATAAAGCTCCAGTTGGGCTCAAATAAACTCTGAAATGAGTTAAATCAACATTAATATATTAAACATAAAGTGAGTGTTAACTTACCAAATTCAGTAGTTTTAAAAACTGTATCTGTGACAGTCACAGGTTTACAGTCAGGAGAAACAGTGACATTGTAGGTTTGGCAAGGGTTTAATGATTTAAATGGTATTGTGAAATACTTCTTTTCCCATGGTCCTGTAGTATGTTCATGTTCTGCACTTTTAAATGTAATGTTGTAATGTTTTTCAGGTCCATGTGTGGAAATGTTAACTTCAATCCCATTAGTTCCTCCTGTGAGAGAGTAGTTGCCTATAAAGAAATGTTTTCATGAACCTGGTGAACAGAACAGTGGTATGATCACAACTAGAAGAATGAAGAATGTTGGTTTTGAAATGAATAGGTACTTACATCCAGATTGTGCCACTGTGGAGTAAAAAGAATGAACCAATTATTAGATCTATATTTAGATAATCTACTGTATAATGTAAAGATAGATAATAAGAAAAGTGTGTGTGTGTGTGTGTGTGTGTGTGTGTGTGTGTGTGTGTGTGTGTGTGTGTGTGTGTGTGTGTGTGTGTGTGTGTGTGTGTGTGTGTGTGTGAGTGAGTGAGTGTGTGTGTGTGTGAGTGAGTGAGTGAGTGATCCAGCATTATCCTGCTACCTGTTGTGAGTGTGTGTGTGTGTGTGTGTGTGTGTGTGTGTGTGTGTGTGTGTGTGTGTGTGTGTGTGTGTGTGTGTGTGTGTGTGTGTGTGTGTGTGTGTGTGTGTGTGTGTGTGTGTGTGAGTGTGTGTGTGTGTGTGTGTGTGTGTGTGTGTGAGT
>JAAGKR010014221.1:0-12156 GCA_011419295.1 Clarias macrocephalus
TTTAACTGAAATCAGCTCAGAGACTAGCAACAGGCCTAAAGATATTGGATTAAAAAGGAATCTTCACAGATGGGAAAGGCTGTTTGTAAATTTTATTCGCCTACTCTGGTCTGATTAGTGAAGCGATAACATAGCTTATAAAACTGACAATGAATACTGAATGTTTAAAGACGACAAAATAAGAAGAAAATACACGCCATAAAAAAACAACACTTCATTACCACTAGTAACAACATTTATTATGAGGTAATTTTCAACCCATATTTTGCAGCCAGCAGGTAGCTTTTTTTTATTTTTATTAAATTTTTTTTAGTCCTGTCAATGTAGGTTTTCTTTCAGCATGTCTCGTTTTCCCTCACCTCCTAAAAACATGTCACTAGGTGGATTGCCTTAACGGTCTTGTTCTCGTCATATAACCTATTGCCCCCCCTCTGCATTCTAACAATTACAAGCTTTTGATCTTGACATCATTTTCTCAACATATGTTAATGAATAAAAAGCTCTTCGTACTGGAAAATGCTTTAAAAAAGGAAGCTCCTTGCTTGATTTCTAAAATTATCAATCGATTACTTTTAGTTGGCCTGTAAACATGACAGCTTACAAATCATTATCTGGACCTCAGCTGTCAACACCGCATATAGCTGACAGGCATGCAAAGTGAATCTGAGTCAGGAGACGAGAGGGAACACGATGTCATGAAATCTCTGACAACATTGTTTAGTCATGATACAGAGCCTGTCTAAGCTGATGTCAGTGTCACATGTCTGTATCATCTGCAGCTTATGTAAAAATAAGAGCGAGGCGGGCATATTCGAGACCTACTCCTTTATAATGAATTATACAACCAAATCCAACCATCAAAGACCTCTCTTTCTCTTTTTAATGGATTCAGGCAAGGAACATGCAATGTAGATACGTCTCCCAAGGGTACTGGGTAAACAGCATGCAGGCAACAATTATTAAACCTACTGAAATTAATGACGGCTTTTTCCTCTTCTAATAAGGCATGTTAATTCATTTCACACAGGGACTGCAGTAATGTTTGAATCATATTTATTTGTATTGGTGCATAAAACATAAGTGTGAGGGTATGTGGTAATAATGTAAGAAGTATTAAATATTCTTAGTAGCTGTGACTTGGTTCTTTAATAGAGCTATAATTCTGAGCTCATTCGTAGAGTTAATGTGGTTTGAAGTGAAAAGAAGTAATGAAGTGAAACAGCTTTTCCACATATAAGAAATTGTCAAAAAAATTATACCATGCACTAGACTTTTTTTCGATATGGCCTCACTGGAAAGTTACATTAAATAGGTAAGAAAAATGTATAATAATAATAATAATAATAATAATAATAATTTCTCTCACCTATTCAGCAGTCGAATACTTATTCTCCTTCTGACTCCTGATCTTATGTTAAAATAAATGAATAAATAAATAAATAAATAAATAAATAAACAAGCGTCTGTTCAATGAGTGTCTTTTCACTGTGTACATTTGATTTGTAAATCTATTAAAGCGTTGATCAAGCAGGAGAGATTGACTGGGAGAATTCTTCATCAAGTTCTCTTTACTTCATACAGTGCTGTGAAAAAGGTATTTGATTGATTTATTTATTTATTTAGCATATTTGTCACACATGATACAGATCATCAAACTCATTTTAATATTACACAAAGATAACCAGAGTAAATACAAAATGCTAACAGTATCCTAACGTAATACCCATGCGAAACCATATTAAGGCTGTAATATGAAATATTTAAGGTATTTATCTTCCTGATTACAATAGAGTGACGGAAGAGAATAGAGCCTGACCATAAGCCTTCATCAAAATGTTGTATACACTGTCTGGCCAAAAGAAAAATGTCACACGTGTTATTTTCTGCTTTGTTACGGTGTACAATGTGGTTGTCAATTAATGTGTTAAAATGGTGACAGAGAATGAGCCAGCTGATTGAATTTTATTGCCATATCACATTTCTTAGCATAGGCCTGACAAACTAAAGCAGTCACAGATCATAACACTGTCTCCAGAGGTTTGTACAGCAGGCATTATGCATGATGTGTGCATCGCTTCTTGCGCTTCCATTCTTACCCATCATGGGACTATGGTCAATCTGGCCACATGACATTTCTCCATTTCTCCAATGTCCAATCTTTAATATATGAGTCTTTTGTTCCTTAGGCTCAATAAAACAGTGGTTTTCTTATGGCTACACATCTGTTTAGTCCCAGTCTTTTGGGTTTATGTAACTGAACATTCAGCAAGTTGCCAACTTGCGGGACTGGGAGCTGTACGCAGTCTTTCAAAAGCATTAATTGCACAATGCAGGAAGTTCCTGGGAGGCCAGTGTTTCAGACGTGAAACAGGCAGTCAGATCATGGCTCTGCTGTACTGAGAAAACTTTCTACCTTTATGGTGTACATAAAGGTACTAGTGAAAATGTTGGGATAAGTGCATTAGTGTAGCTGGGGACTACATAGAGAAAAAGGGGAGATTTTTTCCTTTACGCCTGCGTTCTGTTATTCAGCACAATCGAAAGTTCTGTTTTGTCTTGAACACCCCTTGGATACACGGTAGATATCATTATTGTATTGAAAATGTGACATGTATCCTTGAATGTCCTGAGTCCTGAATCCTGCCCACTGTTCTATCAGGGTACCTGCTGCTGAGGCTGGTAAATGCACATCTATTGCTTTATCAAACAACAAGCGCCACAAAACAAGTCCTCAAAGTCAAAACTGCAATTTCCCAAACTATTAAATTGGATAGCAGCCAAAAAAAAAAAGCTTAATGTCCAAGATAGATTCTATGAAAATGGATGTTCTGCAGTTTGGACGATGTATGAACCACATTAAAGTACAGTAGTGTAGATACAGCGTACCTAAATTGTGATCATGACCATAGGGGTATATGCAGTTGTAGTTGTGCAAAAGGACATTCAGTGGCATAAATGCTATAAATAAAAGTTAATACTCTGTTGTTTTGAGGGTTGTATTTGCAATGTTGTGTTGAAATCATCTATTCAATGTTATGCCAATGTCATCTTATCCAACTTTCACAAACAACGTTGTCCCAATGGTGCAACCTAATTACAACTATGTAACCACTTCGTACAACATTAGGGTTCCTGCTGTGACAAGACTGCTACCAAGCAATTGATTGTCTAACTGAAAATGAGTCAAATCTATCAAAGCCAAATACAAATGGAGCTTGTTGCTGAATCAGCCCTTTGGAGCCTGAGTGTTTGCTGTGGTGTGATTTACCACATTGGGACTGCCACCCTAACCATGCTAAATAAATTAACTGGGCTTTCTGCCCAAATTTAGAAAACATCTCCACTGGAATGAATTTATTCTACTGCAACTATTATTTAAAACAGCTGAGTGTGGAAATAAATGACTTTGTGTGTTGTTTCTTCTTAAAGATGACATGCTTTACATTTTTAGTCAGGACTCAATTCATTTGAGCTCAAAATAAACAGCAGGTCATCTTGGGGTTAAAGAGAGCTGGTAATTTTAAGAAATTTAAGAAATGGAGGTACTGTTAATGTTTGACTGTAAATAGTGGTAAAAATGTGGTTAGCCAGCATTCATGCTACTGACCTTGGGAAATACTGTAAAGAACATTCTAATGATTTACTTATAACTATATTATTTCTTAAATGAATAATGTACTTGATATATAATTTAGGTCCCAATGATATTAAAATAGTGTTTATCAAACATCAATTAAAATGAGACAGCATCATTTTCTTTCACATATGATTTTCAGGAAAATATGTTGAAGCTTTCTGGTAAACACATGTCGTTGTTTGTGTGAAGGTTGTGCGATCCCCCCCCCCCCCACCCCCTTTATTTCATTATAATTAATGACTCATTGACTTTTCAAATAAGTGACTCATAATAATGCAAAATTGATGATAAATATTTACAGCATAAAAGTTTGAAAGCATTTTAATAATTATATTTCAAGGTAATTTGAAAAAAAGGCGTAGTTATTGTCTGCAGGGATAATAATTTTTTTTCTATCTGAAATATGTACTGTACATACTGTAGGTTGCCGTGAAGGACACATCTGAAATGTTTCATATTTCCAAACACTTTCAATACATATTTGTCATTTGAATCCAGTCCCTCCAATAGTGCTTAATTTTAAGAACTATGATGCTTGTAACTTTTTATTTAATTCAACTGGTCCCAACTGTTAATAACCTGCAGGCATGAGCTCGTGTTGAGCTGACTTCTCCCTTTCTAGCTCCTGCTGCAGAATCTAAGTATATCTGGTTCATCACAAAAGCCTCTTGGACACTACGCAGTTTTGATGGACAGGGCCTATGCCCTGGTGCGGTGGTGTCGTAATAAGGAGTTCTTAGCTATAATAACAACATGCTGGGATAAGCTTGTGCCACATGCAGCCTCTGCAACTTTGACCAACCCACTCCATGCTGCCATGCTGGCTTCTCCAGCCCCACACATGTCTGCATGCAACAAAACTAGTGCCTAGATATGTGCTTTTATCCTCCTTCTCTAATCATACACATACACACAAGGTTCTGCTCTGTTTCTCTATTAGACCTTCAGACTGTGCATGCACCGAGTCTAGATCTATATCGGCATTAGCCTCGCTTAACGACAAGAGCAGATGGAGTCACACAGTCTGTGCTGTTCTCTAGTGCGGCTCAGTTGATAAGTCACAGTAACAAGGCAGCCTCCTGTGGGTCAGTGAGCCTGTTTTCTCCCAATGTCTTTAATCCCATCTTTTGAAAACGGTGCAGTGGAGATAAAGACAGAGGCTAGAAAAATCCATACTTATCCAGTAGGACTGTCCTACAGACTTTTACCTTCAAAGAGCCACAGGGATCAATGGCATTTGTGTAATTGCCTGACCGAGGGAGTCCACTGTAATTTTTTCAAGTTATCAAACTTAACTTTGATTGATCGCAATGTCAAATGTGGATTTGCCTGGGAGTGAGCACAGTCCCACAATAGGGATGTGTGTCGCAGCTGGGGAAACATAGTGTAAAACAGTAACTCCGGCTTTGACATAAAAAATTAAAAAAAAGAGGATTTTGGAACCAGCAACCAGATTGTCCTTCTGTAACTGTTCTAGATACATATTGATTAGAGCCTGGTGTCGATATGGCCAGCAATGCAAGTTTTGGCCAGGGAGACTTTTTAGAGCAACATCAATTTGGTCATAATAAGAAAGGATTAGTGGTATTGCTTAGTGGTTCATGTGCTGCTTTTCTTACCACACTTTTTTTTTTTTTTTTTTTGTGACTATAGGTTATGTATAATGCGCATATGACTAGGGAACTATGGTCTCACTTAAAATTGCTGATTTTCAACAGATTGGCATGCATGCTGCTTTGGATTTTAACTGAAGGATAATTCAGAAAGCCAGTTGGTAAGGGAGGAGAAAAAAAGCAGGCTTCACAAAACAAATGGTCTGCTAAGACATTATGGCACATCAATTGCATTTTATCACTTCTTGCTTTGAGTGCTTTCATTTGGCAAACAATTAATTGGCCTGTTGGATAAAAAACTTAGATCCTCACTTGCCTCCAGTTAGAATTATCATCTGTTGCAGAAGTATTATCTGTAGCAGCCTAGAGACTAAGCCACTGCAATGGAGTCTGCCCTCAAGCATGTGTGTAATTCCCCTTGCCACCTGCCTGTGTTAACCAGTGGAGATTTATACAGTGTTTTTTTTTCTTTTTCTTTTTCTTTTTCTTTTTGTGTGCATGTGTGTGTGTGGGGGGGCTCCACACACACATGCACACAACTCACACACACACACGGAATAAGGGCTTTAGGCAGTCTTATGAATACTGCATTCAAGTACACACAAATACTTCTTTCCATCACTTGATGAGAGCCTCTGTCTTCCTGACACTCTCCCTCTTTCAACTTTGAAATGTTAAAGCTGTCACTCACGCTCATTCCCCGTCCCTAGCTATTATGCAAATAGACTTTTTACTACTTGCCGCAAATCACAATAGTTTAAAGGGCTGTTTCTTCAAACATATTAAATTGCAGGGCAGCATACTGCACATTTAGGGAAGATTATTGTATCAAATGCTTTTTTTTCCTTTTTCTTTCCCACATATGAATCATTTGAACATTGAATCAAATATTAACCTGTCTTCTATATGCTAATGGCTGTAAAGGTCAGGATTTGAATGATGGTACTGACACCTGCTCTCCAAAATGCAAACTCTAAAATAAGGATCAATAAATTGAGGTTTCTGTGTCGTGTTTTGTCCCATGCTTGTTGTGTACACTGAATTCTCTAATGTAACACTGACACCGACAGCAAGAATATTTTATATCTTTATACAGAGTTTCCCCTAAGAAATATTAGGCAATGTTACTATCTGTTTTTTTTCTTCAAATATTCAAGACTGTATTTGTCTTCTTCCACTCAAAATAGAATAAAAAAAATGAATAGAACATGTCCTATTCGTATGCATGACCTGTTCATTGCAAATAATAGATTTATGTTCAGTTAGACCCCTAATATACAGTATATATACTATATATCTTTTCTTTTTCTTTCACCTTCTTCGACTTGCTGCTGCTTCATCCATTATGAATATAATGCTGTTTTCTAAAAACAGAAGAACCAAACCTCACCCAGTGGACATACTGCACAATATTACTGATATACCATGGCCACAGGATGACCCCAAAATTCTTGCCTTGGTTTGAATCTAGCACAAGCTGATGAGCTGTACAGATTTGTCATTCAATTTAATTGAGCAAAATAGAGAAATCAAATGGTTACTTGTGTATCATCATTCTGATAGATATAAAGTGAATAATATTCACTGGAGACACGAGTACAATCCAATAACTTCTTCAAAACATTTTGTAAAGGGACCTTTTATGTAAAATTTACTTTTTAGTCATTTTTACATATCCATATGGTATTCCAGTCTATGTGAATACACAAATAACACGATACGAAAACATTCCCTGTTGTTTGTCCCTTTTTCTTTTTTGTCAATCAAATTTCCCCCCAATTGTCTTTATATACTACTTCTACTTAGGGCTGTGTTTGAACTTTCATATCAGTAAATATTCAGGATGTCATTGTGACATACATTTTCCCCTTATTTGGTATGGCAGAAATTTTCTAAAAGGAAGGCATTCAAGGACATTTTATTTAATGTTACAGACACTGAAACAGCGTTTTTGGAAAAGGAGTGAAATATAACTGTCTCGACGAATGCTTTTCTATTTGACAATTGACAGACCTCATTAAAACATTTTAAATAAAATAAAATAAATGAAAACAAAAACTAATAATGATCAAAACTAATGCATGAAAGGCAGAATGTATAGATGATGTCTATTAGTCATTCTATGACTTTGGGGTTCTCATAAGTAAAAATGTACAAAAACATTGTACATTTTCAAAAGGACAAATAGTGGTTCAAGGTAGTAAATTTCTTCAGTGTAACATATCTGCTAGGTGCAAAGCTTAAACATGAACCTTTTTTTTTTTTTTCCAGATAAAGGATGGTTTCACACCTCGGTTTGTCAACTGTGGTACTAAAAGTAATTCATCCTGCAACTCAAAAATTATTTATCCCAATGCCAAGTGACCGGCATCAAATGATGTAATTTTGTTCTGTGGTATAGATTTTGACACAGTTGTGCTGCCTCTCCAAGTATACTCCTCAAAACAATTGCATGTTAAAAATGTGTTGATGAAGGAAAGTGGACCCATATGAATAATTTATGAACATATGTTGTGACGTACAGTATGTAGGCTGACAACAATGATGTAGGAATGATGACTGATTATCTATAATACTGGATAACGTACTTGACAATTTTCTTATTTTGACACCATACTTTTAGTGATAGTGTTTGTCTGGCTCAACAGTTTAATATTTTAACAAATAATTTAATTAAAATCATAAAGAATCCGTAATCCATAACAGCATACATAACTTGGTTGACAGTCACTTAATATACCTAATGACAATGCGGTATTATAGGCAATATATTTTATAATATAATAATTCATATACATTTACTACAGTGTGTGTAAATTGTATGCCACAGAGAAGAATGACAGAATCGTTTGATGCTGTCACTGGACATTGGGATAAACCATTTTTGACTTCTGCTATTAGAAATGGATTTACATTGATATATTTAAATGATTTAAACGATACATAAATTATTTGTACAAGTATTGTTTTATTTTTAGTGTTTAGACTTTTGAACTCAATTTAAAGGTAATTTCTTTTAACTCTAACAGTTTTTAGTCATTATTTTCAAACAAAGAAAATCTGCAACTGAAAAATGGAATTTCAATTTTGGAACATTATGACAATTTTCAAGCTAAGTGAAATATAGGATGCATACAATGCTCGTGTGATATTATAACATGTTTTTTTTTAATTATATGGAATATACAACAAACCTATAGACTGACTCCTGTGCTTTTTTCATTAAATTCCATGTTCAGTGGTGCTGCACTAGATTTTTAAAATAGTACCATGAGTGCCGATATTTTATTCACAAATAATTAACGATTATTATTTTATAACAATTACAAGCTTTTGTAAATAAGCAAATCCACTTTGCACTTACTTTTTCTTTGGCAATATTAATATTAGCTCAGTTTAGTGCTGGTCTGTTGCAGGATTAGCTGCCGTGGTAGCTCTGATTAGCAAAACCTTTCTTTAAATGCTGGTCTTCCTATTTTCTTGCTTGCTTTGCCACCATCCGGGTTGACATGAGTGCTAAATACCTTTTGCCCAACTGATACTTGTGCTTCCCTTTTGCCAGAAAACACCATCTGCTGCTGAAATCTATACTGTTCCCATAATAATTAGCTTCATGCTAGCTTCACTGAAAAACAAAAACCTCAAACTGTTTAGCCTTAAGACTGTCTACTAAAAAAGAAGAAGAGAAGAAGATAAACAAAACACAATACAATCGAGATTATATATTGATCCAGTGACATGTGAACCCAGATCTGTGTGCACTGAGTGAAGATAATTGTGTTTTATTGTGCTGTATTGATGACCAACTTGGGAATTAATTATTCTTGTGATTCAATTCTTTAATAAATTAAGGGAACTGGTTAGAAATTCCTTCTGAAATGAACATTGTGTGGAAATATTAAACAGTTGCCACGGTTTCTTGATAATTTCCTAACTGGGGTGGAGCAAAATTCTCTGGCTATTATTATGACAAGAAGCCAAATAACCTTCTGAGTTGAGTCCAGCTAACAGACTTAATCCATACATCAATATACTCAGTTATTTAGAGAAGAGATATCATAAACCACTTGGCTAGTTGCTTAGTTGACTAACTGTTGAGCTAGTTTAAAAATATGCTACTGTAGATAATATCATATAAAATGCATATTGTATATACACAAAGACCCTTGACACAAAGTCTAGGTCTTAGACTGCCTTAAATATACTGTATAAATCTGGATTATTTGTACAGGACATTATATTCGATAAGGATATTATTCTATTCTTAAACCATCATGACGGATGGTTGACTGTGACCTTATGACCTATGACTTAAGACCAGCACTCTGAAAGGTAATAGTTCAAACACTATGGGAAACATATACCTTTGGACTGTGGGAGGAAACTGGAGTACCCATAGGAAACCCAGAAAAATTAGGGAGAACATGCAAACTCAACTCTCCACAGACTGAAGGCGAGACTCGACCCCCCCAACTCGCGACAGTGCTACCTGCTATAGATGCTATGCAGAAAACACAGTCAGGATTTGTTTTTATTCTTGATTATCGTTTGTCTGGATTGATAATAGACGTCTGAAAAAAACGTCTTAAACAAATTTCATAAAAACTGTACTTCAAAACTGTCAATGCGATTTCTTTGGCATGCTGTAACAAGCTTGACGGTGTATTATATGCCACATTTTGAGGTTTTATATTTTTCTGAGCAACACCAACTCAGTCAAATTGTATGTTTGATGAAATGGATTTGACTTGAACTTCCCATCTACGCTAGTACACAGATTTCTTTCTTTCTTCTAACCTTTGTCTGTCCTCTGAATTACACAGTGTTAATTCTTAAAAGTGATGCATGAGCAGGAAGTGGAAGAAACTGCAACAAAGAGGGTTTTCAATGCTGAGGAAATGACTCAGGGAGCCGGGTTCAAAGTGGTACAGAGGGAGAAACATGTTTTTCTCTACATCCTCTGATGTCTGAGTGTGTGGGTGCGAAT
Source organism: Clarias macrocephalus (assembly GCA_011419295.1). Classification (NCBI taxonomy): domain Eukaryota; kingdom Metazoa; phylum Chordata; class Actinopteri; order Siluriformes; family Clariidae; genus Clarias; species Clarias macrocephalus. The sequence goes on from JAAGKR010014221.1 coordinate 10,238, forward strand.
GTGTGGGTGTTTGCGTCCCTGATAAGGGAAGCAGGCGCGAGCTTGAACATCCCATAATCAGGCTCAGCTTAATTTAAAATTAAATAAATAAATTAAACGGGGGGCAGGGGGAATGGGGAAGGGGAGGGGGGGGGGGTAAATGCTAAGCAAAGCACACAACAAATCTTGTGCTGGCGTATGATGGTTTTGTGGTGTATTTTAGCCAGAGACTGTGGGGTTTAAAAGACTTAATTAGCAAAAATTGATGTTTTATAATGATTTTACGCTACTCTTTAGCACAACTCTCTGCCAAGTGTTTATATGTTGGTATCTGACTGACAGGCTTCAGTGCAGGAAGTGTGAGTATTTCAGCCTTGCTGTATGTGTGGAACATGCCTTTTGCAGGACAAGCCATTAAAACCTCCAGCCTCTCGTTCTTTCCTTCGTACAACTGATGGCAGTTAAACACACAGAAGCTGGCCTAGCCAAAGCTGACACATATATCAGCAATGAGCAGAGCAAGTAAACTCTTAGATATGCAGTCAGCATGATTTACAACTACATTCCCAACAGGTATAAATCTGCAACACTTAGTGCATCTGCAATGTGAGTTCCTATTTTTCATTAGCAAATGATCCTGAGGGAGGTAGCAAAGTCCCACTGAGTACTAGGACTGTACAGTACATTTCTTTCCTTCCCCCCTTGTCAATGCAAGCATAGATTTCCATACATGTGCTATTTGTGCAAACGGGTGTTTGGGAAATTATCTTAGCACAAACTCCCAAATGACAAATTGGTTTGTGTTGTTGTACGGCTCCGTCCTGGGCTCTCGCACCTCCCACTGATCAATTTCCTGTATGTAATGAGTCTTATTAGAGCGGCCCTTGGAGGAGAAGAGGCTTCTCCATTGCCACCTCTAGCAGGGGAGAAAATAAGGGATCCGCAGAGCACAGAGAGGAAGCAGAGAAGCGCTGATAAGATTTTTTCCTTTTTATTAGCAAGAGTGCCCAATGAATTTGAAGGAATGCTAGGAAGGGGAAGTGTCTGCTTCTAATGAATGATCTTGCGGCTTTGACTTTTTTCTTTTGGAAATAAGCATACTGAAGAATATAATTTAATTTCTTGTTTAAATGGCCCAATGAATCAAATAAGGAGCATGTGCTTGCAGGCGAAGTATTGTACATTAAATTAAACGGAAGCAAAGAAGAGAGGTAATGCAGAAAACATACATATTGGTGGTGGTGGGGGGTGAGGTGGTGGTGGTGGTGATTAAGAGCGCTTTTAAGGGTTAAAGTTGTCTTAGCTGAATCGATGCTTTACCCATCAGTGACTCCACATTTGCCAACTGCGGATGGATGATGACTGTCTCTACCATTATGCAGTGGAGAAGAGGCACTCATTTTTAATTAAAAGTAAACTCAGCCACCTGAGCTCGCTTCAGCCTCTGCCCATTTTCCTGATACAAATAAAGATCATGGTCAGGCTTTGAATATGTGGAAATTCAAGAACTTACATCTAATTAAACGTGTTGCATCCACAGTTGTTAAATATGCACAATGGCTTTTGCATCTGGTAAATCATGCACAAGCAGCTCTGAATACATTTCACTGCACATGCACTTAGTAGAAAAGTCCCCCTGTAATACATAAAACTGTTTACATTTAAATGTTGCTTTGTTTTCATTGAAATGATCACATACAGTATATATGATGTACACTTATACAGTATATATATTTTACTGTCTTCTATGAATTATCAGTGGTGTTCAATATCATATTAACATTAATTCATTATATTAATCAGAAATCCGGCGTTAAATAGTGGAGTCCACATTGAAGTCAACATGACAGAATGTTAAGTGACACACTTGTGACACCAAATTCTGACTTCTGGCCAGGAAAAGAGATTCAATACTCTCCCACATAAGAACTGGAGGTGGT
>JAAGKR010014222.1:0-12155 GCA_011419295.1 Clarias macrocephalus
GAGTTTGTGTATATGTGATCGCGTCTCATAGGTGTGTGTGTGTGTGTGGAGAGTTTGTGTATACGTGATCGCGTCTCATAGGTGTGTGTGTGTGTGGAGAGTTTGTGTATATGTGATCGCGTCTCATAGGTGTGTGTGTGTGTGTGGAGAGTTTGTGTATATGTGATCGCGTCTCATAGGTGTGTGTGTGTGTGTGGAGAGTTTGTGTATATGTGATCGCGTCTCATAGGTGTGTGTGTGTGTGTGGAGAGTTTGTGTATATGTGATCGCGTCTCATAGGTGTGTGTGTGTGTGTGGAGAGTTTGTGTATATGTGATCGCGTCTCATAGGTGTCTGTGCGCATTTCATATGTAGTTGTGTGAGCAGTTAGTAGTATATATAGATGTGTGACTGTTTCATATATGTGTACGCAAGTGTTTCACATGTGTGTGCCTGAGTGAAGTTTGATTTAAGCCCCATACGGCGCCTCATATAAAACAGGAACATCTGTAGGAATAAACTGATATGATGAGCTATTGATCAGTGATTTATGTAAACGACTCAGTTCAGATTTAAGTAAAGGCTCATTGCTGCACTGTTTGGGGGAGGGACGGCTGATGATGTTTGGTCTGCTTTCTGTCTGTTTTGGTGTCTCTGTGTGTGTGTGTGTGTGTGTGTGTGTGTGTGTGTGTGTGTGTGTGTGTCATCACCTGAGAGGTGTCAATAGGTCTTACATATTCATGAAAAGTTGTGGATTATTCAGTGAAACCGAGGCTCTGCTGACAAAAGTTAGGCACATCAGTCACTTTACCACAAATAAAAGTTCTTTACATTTACTAAAGCATGTGGTTTTAGTTCCCTACACCTGGGGAAGTGGGAAAGGGTGAATTATTTGCATTTGAATGTTGTCTGACATTGTAAAGCACACACAGTAACACTTAAACAACAACAACCCAGGGTAAATAGGAATAAGAGGCTCTGGTTAAAATCATAAATATTATTTAGTACAATAAAATTCCTGAAAAAAAATCCTATGAAACATTTACACAGATTACTCAGCATTTTTTTAGTTATTCTAATGTTCTATTCTGAAAGTCTAATTTCCAGTTATTTCTATATTTAAAGTTTAATGTCTTTAAATGTAACATTTTTTCAAATAATAACAATAAACAGATACAAACAGAGATAGGCTATATAATAGTTCATTCTTTGTAGAAATAAAATTGTCAGCTAGTGAACTTGGTTGTCTGTCTAAACAATATTTAACCAATGTTTATTTTAACTCACTATTTTAAGTCAGATTTTTCATGTTTATTGTATAAAATACTCACTGTAGTATTTCTTCAATACAGGGTGGCCATTTATATGGATACACCTTAATAAAATGGGGATGGTTGGTGATATTAACGTCCTGTTTGTGGCACATTAGTATATGTGAGGGGGCAAACTTTTCAAGATGGGTGGTGACCCTGGTGGCCATTTGGAAGTTGGCCATCTTGGATCCAACTTTTGTTTTTTCAATAGGAAGAGGGTCATGTGACACATCAAACTTATTGGGAATTTCACAACAAAAACAATGGTGTGCTTGGTTTTAACGTAACTTTATTCTTTCATGAGTTATTTACAAGTTTCTGACCACTTATAAAATGTGTTCGATGTGCTGCCCATTGTGATGGATTGTCAATGCAACCCTCTTCTCCCACTCTTCACACACTGATAGCAACACCGCAGGAGAAATGCCAGCACAGGCTTCCAGTATCCGTAGTTTCAGGTGCTGCACATCTCGTATATTCACACCATAGACAATTGCCTTCAGATGACCCCAAAGATAAAAGTCTAAGGGGGTCAGATCAGGAGACCTTGGGGGCCACTCAACTGGCCCAGGACGACCAATCCACTTTTCAGGAAACTGTTCATCTAGGAATGCTCAGACCTGACACCCATAATGTGCTGGTGCACCATCTTGCTGGAAAAACTCTGTGAACGTGCCAGCTTCAGTGCATAAAGAGGGAAACACATCATCATGTAGCAATTTCAAATATCCAGTGGCCTTGAGGTTTCCATTGATGAAGAATGGCCCCACTATCTTTGTACCCCATATACTACACCGTACCATCACTTTTTTTGTTCCAACAGTCTTGGAGGGATCTATCCAGTGTTGGGTTAGTGTCAGACCAATAGCGGTGGTTTTGTTTGTTAACTTCACCATTCACATAAAAGTTTGCCTCATCACTGAACAAAATCTTCTGCGTGAACTGAGGGTCTTGTTCCAATTTTCGTTTTGCCTATTCTGTAAATTGTGTGTGCCGATCTGGGTCAACCTCGTTGAGATGCTGCAGTAGCTGGAGTTTGTAAGGGTGCCATTTGTGAGTAGCTAATATCCGCTGAAGGGATGTTCGACTAATGCCAGTCTCCAGTGACATGCGGCGAGTGCTACGCTGTGGGCTCTTGCTGAATGAAGCTAGGACAGCCACTGATGTTTGTTCATTAGTGACAGTTTTCATGCGTCCACATTTTGGCAAATCCAACACTGAACCAGTGTCACGAAACTTAGCAAGCAGTTTGCTAACTGTGGCATGGGAGGTGGGTGGTCTCGTAGGGTGTCTTGCATTGAAATCTGCTACAATGACCCGGTTACTGCGTTCACCAGATATCAACACAATTTCGATCCGCTCATCACGTGTTAACCTCTTCGACATGTCAACGGCAGTGAACAAAGAGAAACTTTTAAATAACTCATGAAAGAATAAAGTTACGTTAAAACCAAGCACATCATTGTTTTTCTTGTGAAATTCTCAATAAGTTTGATGTGTCACATGACCCTCTTCCTATTGAAAAAACAAAAGTTGGATCCAAGATGGCCAACTTCCAAATGGCCACCATGGTCACCACCCATCTTGAGAAGTTTGCCCCCTCACATATACTAATGTGCCACAAACAGGACGTTAATATCACCAACCATCCCCATTTTATTAAGGTGTATCCATATAAATGGCCACCCTGTAAAACATATTGTTATGAATTAACCTCTACTTAGAATTAAAAACGCCAATTGCAGCAGTTTTGCAAAATGTCACTTTGAGCCACTTGGTGGTCATTTCACGAATGATTTTGAAATGCGACTAATTTATTTTACCCGCTGATGTTTCGCAGCAATGGTGAGCACGGCATTAATAGACGTTCTCCAGCACCTAAATTCCAGCTCAGTGGAATTCTAACAATTCAACAACTGACCAACTGAAGCAACCCCAGATCATAACACTGCCCCCTACAGGCTTGTACAGTAGGCAATTTGCATGATGGGTGAATCACTTCATCTGCATCTTTTCTTACCCCGATCCCTCAAATCCCACTGGAACAGGCTGGATCAGGTCTCTAGAGCTCCGGCTGTGAGAGGTTACGGCGTCACCCGGGAATCGAACTTGTGATCTCCAGATGGGAGGACGAGCGCTTTACCACTGCGCCACTCAGAGGCACCTGAGCCTTTTTTTTCTGATTAGCCTCAGTGATGTTGGGTACAATTGCAGTTATCTAAGACATGAAATGTGAAATTTGATTAATCATCTTGCATCAGCAGTCTTTTAAACCGACCAACCTACTTATTTTTTCCCAGGAAAAACCTGTCAGGCTTCATACATTTTTAAAAGTAGTATATTATGTAATATGTCGCATTTTTAGCTTTTTTACAGATAGGGTAAATAAAGGGCAACTTTTTTTTTTCATAGCAGTTTGTTGGAATAGTAACACCTGGAAATCTAAAATCTATCTAAATAATGTGCCTAAGGCTAAATATAAATATACTACATATGTTAATAAACTTATCCAACTTGACCTCCTTAATGCAGTTTATTGAGAGTTTCTGAATGTAGAGTGTTCAGTGTGTGATGATTAGGGCTGTAGCTATCGAATATTTTAGTAATCGAGTATTCTACCAAAAATTTAAGATAATCGAGTAGTCGGACAAAATCGGATAAATCAGATGCTTAATTAAACAGCAATATAAAATATATAAGAGGAACAAAGATTAATTGGTTTTCTTTTTAGAAAAATCTACTTTTATTTTTTAACTGCATACAGCATTTTATCAGAAATAAACATTGTTATTATTCACAATATAAGGACGAGCTTAAAGTTGACTGAGATGAATTAAGTGCATTACAGCCGTACATTCTTATTTTAAAGCCTTTTCTCAGATGCAAAAACAAACAAAAAAAGTATTTCAAATAACTTTAAGTATCAAAAAAACGAAGGCTCACATTAAAATAAATAATTATACAAAAACACTAAGTTGTGCAACTTAACTAAAAGTTAAAAAATCTGCAGCTCAGGCGTAACATCAGCCTTTACTGACTTCTTACTGGACGCTTTGTGATGAGATTTAGGATGCAGAAATCCATGGACAGGAACAAGAGTCTGTACAGTGTGTTTTAATTTAATAAATATGCATCAGAATATAAACGTCTCTCTCTGGGACGCGTGTGTGTGTGTGTGTGTGTGTGTGTGTGTGTGTGTGTGTCACTAGTCTTTCACTAGTCTTTCAACTTGTAATGAAGCGAGGTAACCATGTCAACATGCTCAGAACTGCGGCTGTCCTGCGCTTTAAAGCAACGTTTCCTGCTGCTGAAAACATTTTTCATTGATAAAAGTTTTTTCTTCGCTCTCTTCCATTTTGCAGCCGCATCAGAACACTTCCTCAAATTACTCCGCTAACTGTTTGCGTCTCCTTCCGCGTTGTGCGTGACATCAGCGCTTCTTCTTCGTCGGTGTTTACAGGCGGCTCGCATCCAGAAGCGCGCTGTGTCACGTCAAACACATAATACACGTGCAAAAACATAACGCAAGCTTTTAAAATCAATTAAAAATTAAAAGAAGCTTTGAGGCAGAAGATTTTGCCTCGATCATTTTTGTAATCAAATTACTCGATTTACTCGAGGAATCGTTTCAGCCCTAGTGATGGTGAAGTAGAGTTTTGGTGTGTGTTTATTTTCCAGTTATAATCTGTTTAATAATGAGGAGTCCGGTGCGGATCCTGAGGCTAATAAAGCCCTCGTCATCATCACAGACGGAGCTCCTTCTGATATAGACAATAATATGATACAGCGCTGTGAGGAACTAAACATCAATCGCTTTGTTATCGGGGTGAGTCACTAATGCGCGCACACACACACACACACACACACACACACACACACACACACACACACCTCTTCCATCCATCCATCATCCATCAGTCCATTCAGTGTCTCTCCTCCTCCTCACTGTGTGTAATGAAGTTGTTTCTGATCTTTAGGTGGGGGCTGTCAAATTAGAGAGGCTGGAAAAATTAGCCTCTGAGCCGAAAGAGAACAACACCTTCATGATTACCAACTACAATGGCATCGGTGGACTTCTGGATAAACTGCAAAATAACATCTATGGCATAGAGGGTAATGAAAACACTTCAGAATTGTGTGTGTGTGTGTGTGTGTGTGTGTGTGTGTGTGTGTGTGTGTGTGTGTGTGAGCAGAACCATTTTTAAATAAATTGCTAATTATATATGGAGTAAAGCAAAAGATGAAATGGGGTTTAAATAATAATTAACTAAAAGCTTAAAATAAATATGTAATATTAATTAAACTGAAAACTATAAATGAGAAAAAGAGCTGAATCCATGTCTCATTCATCATTTCATTATAAACTCTAAAATAGAAAGAAAGCAATATTCATAACATCTTAAATAAATAATTAACAAAAGACAACACAGGAATTCATAGTAACTATAAATATACAAGCTAAATGTTTTTTTGTTTTTTTTTTGTAATGTCATCCTTTACATTTAAAAATGGTAAAATGAATATATTTGTTTAAATAAATCATTTGGACAAATAATTTAATCTTCTTTTATCTAATTATTATTATTATTACTAATGAAAATGACAATCACAACCACTTAATCAGTTCACAGTAAGCTTCAGCATATTCTCAATATAATGCCTTCATTTTATTTAGCCGAGTTTAACCCACTACACAATGGGTATTTTACACTGATAAACCATCACACCAAGAGATCGGGATTGTAAAGATTTTGGTACATAATGACCTGTAAGTTATTACAAGCAGTAACACATGGAACTTTATAATTATAATATTATTTATAATTAAAATTGTATGTTTTTGTTACTTATTAAGATTTCCATTTTGTAGAAAATTTATCCGTAACCTTGTGTAGATCTTGTAAAAGCTTGTTTTAACACTATTTAATGTAAGTAATAAAATAATAATGAAATATAAAATGTATAAAAGACACATATTTATTAAAATATATGTAAAATGAATAAATGACTGTCACTAATGAATAATGGAGTTTGTGTGTTCAGGAACTCGGAGCGTGTTGTTTGGAAAAGAGCTGTCGCAGGGTGGATTCAGTGCTGCCAGTGACGAGGTACAGTAACCCACCTGTTCCTGGTACATTTGGGTATCACATTCTTCCTTACCATTAGGGGGCGCTAAGCTACTATGTAGATTATTTGTTCAGGTAGACGACATGAAGATGTAAGTTTGTGTTTGGGAGAGGAAGCAATCGTGCTTTCAGTTCTGAATCTGATGGTCCTAAGACCATGTTGTCCAATATAAGTCTGTAAGTGTTTATTATTTGTTCTGTATTGTTGTATATATTCATTGGAATGTAATTTTTTCTTGTAATGGTGTATATACAGTAGACAGTTTTTTTTAATAGATATTTATTTTTCTATGAATGAAGATGAACCTTTTATGTTTAAATGACTATCAATCATGAAATGGAGTCGTGTTGAGTTGTAGCTGACGCGGGCTACAGAGTTTGTGGTCGTTTAGCCTGCTAGCCAAATGCTTATACGCTGTGGCCTCTTGTGCAATTCAGGGAAGTTTTGTGGATTTCACCATCGTGTGTTAATGTAATTTTTCTTCTGGCTGCCATCAACTACTTTGTCCAACTAAGCTGTTCATGGTTACACTAAATTCTTTTACACCAAAGTGTTTATCACATTAAAGGAACTGCTTCAGGTCCCCCCTTTATTCACGTAACTCAAGCCTAAATAGTGTAACAGTTATAGTACTGATAACACAAACATCAGACAAACATCTGTCTAAAAACACAACGAATTACAACGTGTCTGAACACTCACTCATCATCTATAGCGCTTAATCCTGTATTCAGGGTCACGGGGGGCGGAGTCTATCCCAGGAGACTTAGGGCACATGGCAGGGTACAGCCTGGACAGGGTGCCAATCCATCGCAGGGCACAGACACACACACACACACACATACACACTACGGGCAATTTAGGAACGCCAATTAGTCTAACCTACATGTCTTTGGACTGTGGGAGGAAACCGGAGAACCCGGAGGAAACCCACCAAGCACAGGGAGAACATGCAAACTCCATGCACACAGAGACGGGAATCGAGCCTGGCCAGGGATCGAACCCAGACCCTGGTGCTGCAAGGCAACAGCGCTAACCACTACACCACCGTGCTGCCCCGTGTCTGAACAAATTATTTAATTTATTTCAATTCAATTTTACTTACATGTATATGAATAGAACGAGAGAAGGAGAGATAACAGTTAGGTATAGTCACAGTCACACAATGCACAGATCTGGCCATTAAGAATTCACCCTTTTTCCTGCGAGATCTCGCAATTCAGCGCGCACCATACCGCGAGATCCCTCAAGTAACATTGAGGAATTTAAATAAATGTGCTGTTCTTCACTGAATATCCACCAGATGGCGCATGGAAGGACTTTATCTAAAAGCCAGACAAGTACAACGAAGAATTGTGTATAATTATTTAACCTAAAACAATATTGTTCCCAATGCTGAAGCAAACATGAATTTTATTTTGTTTTATAATAGATCTTTCATGATGAATGTGTGTATATTATGTTCATAATGATGAAATGAGATGCCCAAAATCGTTCTTTAAAATTCATAATAAAAAGTTTCTTATATAGTTTTTGTAATGTCTTAACAGGGACAAAACAATGAAAGACATGAAAATGCCTCGGTTTAAATGGTCTTAAAATTAATTTTATTTCCTGACAGTAGGCCACCTGATAGTGTTAACTCAAAAGGCTGATAAAATCAATAAAAATCCCTCTTCTCACCTTTCATGTAGGTGTGAAGTTATCAAACCGCTGTATTCAGCCAGTAGACTAAAACTAAAACAAAATCATGTTTGCTTCAGCATTGGAGACAATATTGCTTTAGACTAACTTTATTAAAGATTATACACTTTCGTATTCTTTATTGTACTACTTCTTTTTGCACACGCGGGTGCATCTTTAAATTCGAACAGAAAATAATTTTTCATATAACAAACGGCTGAATGAAGTTAAATATACAGAATAAATGAATAATTGCGTTTGCTTTACATTTGAGCACTCGTGTGTAAATAGCTTCTTCATTGTATCTACTACCATATCATACATGTGTGTCTAATACTGTTTTATTCATATTTTACATTACATGCAGTTTATAATTTACTTACAATTGTACTTTTAAAATATAACCTACGTACCTACAGTATAAACATGTTTAACTACTTCAGCTGTGAATGAGAAATTTGGTCTGGCGTTTAGATAAAGTCCTTATTTAATATAATTTTATTATTTCATTAATGATCTTATTAGAAATACAATTTATATTCTCTATATTCTTGTTGAATATAGTCCTTCAGAGCAAGTACGGTGTCAGAAGATTCTGCTGAATCTCTTCTCACCTTTCATTCACGATAGGTGTGAATTTATCAAACTGGGTCACTGATGGCAAATACTGTAGGGGGTTTAGATGAATTAACAAGACAGTGCGGACGTCTCTGCCTAAATATTATTTCCCCAGAAAAACATAAAATAGATAAAAAATAAAAATGATTAATAATAGCAATGAAATCAGACTTCATAGTTGGATTTGATACATTTAGATTTTGATACTTTTCTTTTTATTTACTGTATGGACAGTTGTATTCTGCTTTTTCTGGAGAATAAACAAACCCTGTAGATTGTCTTGAAAGTCTTCTTGAAGACCATCTGGAGCACCAGGAAACATTCACTGAAATGCAACTCTTATGCACAGAAAAAAATAAACTACACAGCAAAAATATGTTATATTATATTATGACTTGAAAAAATCGTCTCACATTGGAGCGCACTGTCGTGTTGGAAAAGCCAGCGTTTATCTAGCAAGTAGCCTATATAGAGTTTTGATCAAAACACTTTTGTAAAGTGAAAGCGCGAGCCGTGGGCTTACACACGCCGATTTTAAATGACTTGTAGATTAATTTTAAACGATTTAGGGCATCTGGCACAGCTGGCACTGTTCTTATATCGCGCTTTGTCAGGGTAAATCGTTCAGTGACAACCCCGAAATTTCCATGTACTGTACAACAGGCGCATCTGTATGAATAAACCGAGATGTGTTTCTAAGCCCCTCCCCTGTGAAAACAGCGAATTCAGGGAAAGGCTCGATCGCGAGAGGTTGTGTGTGTCCGGACCACTGAGCTTCTACAGACTCTAATATTGACATTGTTACTGTTTTTAATCCCTGCAGTGGAAGAGTCTGAGGATTCATTTACCATAAGCTTTGATGTATTGTTTATAATCACTCTATACACAACCTATGATTTCATCAGCCGTTTGATCAAAAAGTGTTTATTGTTTAGTGTATATTTAAAGCACATATACACAATAAAACAATATTGTTTTAGGCTAACTTTTCAAACACTTTTGTATTCTTTGTTGTACTTCAGCTTTTTGCACATATGCACAGGTGCGTTACAATAATAATAATAATAATAATAATTATTATTATTATTATTATAAATTCACAGCACTACTACTTCTGATTATTATTATTATTATTATTATTATTATTATCAGAAGTAGTAGTGCTGTGAATTTATTATTATTATTATTATTATTATTATTATTATTATTAGGTCACATGATACTAGTCCACATTCTTACAGTAGTTACAGCTCAATGACATATTTAGTAAATACAGATTTTACAATCAGAGGTTGAACACAATTATTGATATATAAACATCTACTTTATGGTGAAATAGATTCTTAAAGAAAAACTGAGAAAAATCCAACTTTTCATTGAAATACAATCATTTAGAGAAAAACTGCTCCTTCACTGAGAATGCTTTGCTTTTACTTCAACAAAAACACTTGTGCCACAGCTATTGACACTCATCATGTAATACTACACTGCCATCTCAGGGAGTTTTTCCCTCAGCACCGTCGCCCTCGGCTCGCTCATCAGGGACCATTTGATCATCCTGATTTACACACATTTCTATACTTTTCTTTGTGTAAAGCGGCTTTGTGACAATGACGGTTGTTAAAAGCGCTATAAAAAATGTAATTGAATGTCTTAATTTTTAAAGGTTTTTGTCTCTATGTTTAAGTGCATTTATGTCTCAGTGTTTGACAGTTTAAACTACAGAGTCATCACTGATTTACCCTGAACCTGATGACTGTAAGAATAAAGAGCACTTGTACCTTGGAAAGCAGCGGTGATGTTGGTGATCATCTTCAATCTGCCATTGAACTGGTAACAGATTCCATTTAGATATGAGTTTCCATTACACTCACGTGTGAAACCTGGACTGCAGCTCTACATCGCCAACAAAATGAAAATTAGAAATAACACTTAAAACAGTTTGGTTTAATTTTCGGAACACAATACCCTGCTTTTTACATGGCCTTCTTTAAGAGGAACATGACAGGAGCAGTGATTAAACACAATGATCTAATGAATCTCCTGTAGAAAAACAAGTGAACATCTCTGTATTAATCATAACAGGACATTGCTGAATTGTACAGAATTTGTTTGATCGAGTCACACAGCCAGACAAAGATCAGCTGGTGAGGTTGAACAAAGTGATAAACCAATGTGCCATATTGGTTTACCAGCTTATACCTACATGTAGCTTACTGATCAACTTACTGCTGCCTATCAAGGGTCATGACAATCACATTGTGGAGAAGGTGGTGATAGAACATTATCACACTGTTGCCTGGAGGAACTTCCTGCAAAAGTGCGTCCAGTGACTTTAAATGCACTGATCCACCTAGCAGGGGAACACATGGTAGTGGTGTCAAACCCACCAACATAATAACAGCCCACAGGTATAATAGACCAGAAACATAATACAAATCTACAGCTCTGAAAATCTGCTTTAATGTAATAAAGGCCCCAAAATAATAATAGTTTCATGAACATTATAGCGCTGCATATGTAACAGCTATTATATTTGCAGGAATTTGTCGTCATGTTAGTGGGAAGGGTTATGGGTTTTTTCACTAAAGACTGATTTGTATTACATTTGTGGGATTCCCTTGTGTGAAGCTGAAAGCACATCTTCTCTCTCCCCCAATATCTCTTATTCTTATTACTCTCCCATTACCACTCCTTAGGAACAAGGAGTTCTCTCCTACACATGCTCCAATCTGACTACATGTGACTATGTGATGACTCTCGGATGCTGACGCAAGTGGCAGCCCATTCAGCAGCTCTGTCCATGTCTCTCTGTTTAGTTCTATCGTTAGTTTGTCTGATCTGAAGCTCGGACTGTTAAATATTAGATCTCTCGCGTCTAAAGCAGTTATTGTTAATGAAACTATCACAGATCAGGAGTTTGATATATTATGTTTAACAGAAACCTGGATTAAACAGGACGAGTATGTAGCTCTAAATGAAGCGAGTCCTCCTGGATACAGCTACATACACCAGCCTCGGCTAACTGGTAGAGGAGGAGGTGTCGCCGTTATTTATAACGATAATCTGTCTCTCGTACAAAAACACAGTTTTAAATTTAATGCATTTGAAGTTCTCTATAGTAACATAAAGTCAGCTCAGTCGATCCGCTAATCATCATTTACAGACCCCCAGGGCCGTACTCGGAGTTTCTCTGCGAATTTGCAGATTTCGTCTCGAACCTAGTTGTTTCTGTAGATAAAGCGTTAATTGCTGGAGACTTTAATATTCATTTTGAGAATCCAGAAGACCCTCTGAGAACAGCATTCTTGTCCATACTGGACTCAGTAGGAGTAAATCAATGTGTAGTAGGACCCACTCATAAAGCAGGTCACACTTTAGATTTAATATTATCCTTCGGATTAAGTATAGGAAATATAACCACAATTCCACAGT
>JAAGKR010014223.1:0-12155 GCA_011419295.1 Clarias macrocephalus
AGATCTGGTGACTGCGGGGGCCATTTTAGTACAGTGACTCATTGTCATGTTCAAGAAACCAATTTGAAATGATTGGAGCTTTGTGACATGGTGCATTATCCTGCTGGAAGTAGCCATCAGAGGATGGGAACATGGTGGTCATAAAGGGATGGACATGGTCAGAAACAATGCTCAGGTAGGCCGTGACATTTAAACGATGCCCAATTGGCACTAAGGGGCCTAAAGTGTGCCAAGAAAAGATCCCCCACACCATTACACCACCACCACCAGCAGCCTGCACAGTGGTAACAAGGCATGATGGATCCATGTTCTCATTCTGTTTATGCCAAATTCTGACTCTACCATTTGAATGTCCGTCTTCAACTGTCCAATTTTGGTGAGCTCGTGCAAATTGTAGCCTCTTTTTCCTATTTGTAGTGGAGATGAGTGGTACCCGCTGGGGTCTTCTGCTGTTGTAGCCCTGACTCCAGCTGCTGTCCACTCCTTGTGAATCTTCCCAAAATTCTTGAATGCACTTTGTTTCGCAATCCATTTACGGCTGTGGTTATCCCTGTTGTTTATGCACCCTTTTTTTTTTTACCACATTTTTTCCTTCCATTCAATATTCCATTAATGTGCTTGAATACAGCCCTCTGTAAACAGTCAGCTTCTTTAGCGATCACCTTTTGTGGCCCCCTAACCCAGACTGAGAGAGCACGTAAAGGCTGAGTATGACACCATGAGTCTCAAACTTTTTCACAATATTAAAATTTTTTTTACATTTTGGGGGTTTTGTTAGCTGTAAGTCATAATAAAAAGTCAAAATAACTAAACACTTGAAATATATCAGTCTGGGTGTTATAAATCTATATAATATGAGTTTCACTTTTTTAATTTTTTAAACTTTTGGTTTTAAATAAATAGATTTAATAAAGTTTTTGCTGATATTCCAATTTATTGAGATGCACCTGTATCTAATGCTTCTTCTGCAATAAGTTTAAATGTATAGATGTAAATACCTGGGGAAAAAAGAACAAACCTAACTGTGCTAATTATGGGGAAGAATATTTATTATAAGGGTTTCAATTATCAGTTTTTGGGCAAAAATAACAATAAGGTGAATTAATTGTTGGAAAACAAATTAACAATACATGTCCAAAACGTCTTTCTTTCAGTGCTGCTGTACTTATATCCCACCAGTGATAGAAATGTAATCTGAACTGTCATATACTGAACTGTCAAACAACATTTTTAATTATTTGATTCATTTATTCATTGTCTATACCACTTCATGTACAGATTCACAGGAGGCCTTGAGCCCATCACATGAGACTGGACACACACACACACACATCTATATATATATATATATATATACTTATTCACACACTGGACAATTTGTTAGCCTAATCTGTCAGTATCAGCAAACAGTTTTGGGTATAAAGGCAGATTTTATGACCGACACTCCAGCACCAGATTCTAAACTGCAGCGGACATTGTATAAAGTTTGGCAGTTCTGGGTATTATGAGTTCTAAAATGCTTTAATGTTTTCTAATAAGGAAACACGCAGATTGAGAACCTTTATACACGATACAATTTTCTGAACAAAGATGTTGTTGTTCTGCAGGTTTTGGACCAAGAGTGTTCAGGACTTTCCAGCCCGTCTGGTTCTGTCCCTAAGAAAAGCTAATGCAGCATAAATCACTCAGTTACACCAGAATACTCAGTGCACCATCGGCCACCACACATGGGGCCCAGCCGGTAAAGAGCTCCAGGTCACTGACTCAACTGCCAAAATCCCTGAATTCTATTTCTAACAAACCCCATGTGATGCACCAGACAAACTACTCAATAACTACTCAATAAAGTAACAAAGATTAAAGTTAAACTTTAGTTTTATATTACTGTCATACAGTTGATACGCCCACATCACTAAACACACTTTAAATATTCTAAATAAAAAAAAGGATTAAGTTGCTCAGAAATAGTTAAATCATGGAGGTGGAAGGTGCACAACCCCCATCCACATGATCATAAGACCCTCCTGGGTGAAACGAACTCTAGAAGAAATATCTGTGTGAAATTAACAGGGATGGATTAGGATTTCAAACTGTTTTATTGTCCAAGTGTTTGGCAAGAGAAAATATAAGGTGTGATGTCGATAAGAACTTGTGATAGACCTGGGATAGTTATAGCACCTCATAACACCTATAGACATTTCTGTGGTTTATTTAAAACATTTAGTCTTTTATGGTTCTAAGTGTGTGTGTGTGTGTGTGTGTGTGTGTGTGTGTGTGTGTGTGTGTGTGTGTGTGTGTGTGTATTCTGGTGCCCTGCAATGGAACGGCACCCTGTGTAGGGTGTGGCTAGTGCTCGGGTCCCCTGGAAAGGGGTACAAGCCTCCCGTGACCCTGTACAGGATAAGTGCTATAAAGAATAAAAGCAGCATCCCTGAGCATTTCTTTGCATTACTGTGTTTATGTGCGTATATACAAAAGAGCACTGCAGATTACTGGAGGAAACTTCTGGAATGTCATTAAGAGGAAGATGTAGGATCACAAACCATCAAGTAAAGCTGAGCTGTTTGCTTTATTGCAGAAAGTGCAGTATAAAGAGCTCCAACAGCAATATGGAAAACTGGTGAAGAGACAAAACACATGAAAGCTGTAACTGTATTATTATTACTGGATTATGCACCAAATACTGATTTATTAATGTTATTTAGTCAAAGCATGAACACAATTTGTTTACAAATTATTTCCATTTTGTTTTTGAGTAATAAAAGCTCTGCAAATACTGTATGATCTTGGGTTATTTTTATGTGTTGTGATGATGTCATTTCCTGTAAATATACTCTTATTTTTTTCTAGAGCTGTATATTTGGGTTGAGACTTTATTAATTTTAACCAACTATACAAAGCCGAATGAGCAAAATATTAAGTATAAGTATATTTATATGATTATTTCTATGAGGGCAGTACGGTGGTGTAGTAGTTAGCACTGTCGCCTTGCACCTCCAGGGTCTGGGTTCGATTCCCGGCCAGGCTCGATTCCCGTCTCTGTGTGCATGGAGTTTGCATGTTCTCCCCGTGCTTGGTGGGTTTCCTCCGGGTACTCCGGTTTCCTCCCACAGTCCAAATATATGTAGGTTAGGCTAATTGGCTTTCACAAATTGAGTGTGTGTGTGTGTGTCCTGTGATGGATTGGCACCCTCTCCAGGGTGTACCCCGTCTTGTGCCCCAAGTCTCCTGGGATAGGCTCCAGGTCCCCACGACCCTGAATACAGCATACAGCACTATAGATGGTGAGTGAGTGTTTCTATGACTGAAAATAATAATAATACCTTTTTTGAGTTTGCCATTTTTGCGACGTCTTTTCCATGTTTCGGAAACAGTAAAATTTATGTGTTTTAAAAGTAATGAGAACTTCTGTATATGTATATATGGTAACCCCTAGAGATTTATGTTTGTAGTTCCTTTTGACTTCAGTTCCCAGTTTGCACCTCGGTCAGGTGACGTGGGCGCTCACCTGAACCGAGTTAGTTATTAGTTTCTTTATAAATAGCTTGCTTTAGTTCAGTTATTCGTCTAGCATCTGTTGATTTAGTGAGATAAATGTCAGTAAGTTTAGTTCATGTCTCCCGTTACCTTTATACATGTTTTGGTTTGTTTTTATTATTAAAGTCTATTTGTTTTGTTAATTTCCCTGTTTTTGTGTTCAATAAACATTGTTTCCTTTAAACCACCTGGACCTCTGCATCTATGCCTCGAACCCCGAAAAACGTGACAGTATACAGTAGGCTCTATTTAGTTATTTATTTATTTATTTATTTATAATCTGTCATCGACCAATGCTGTGTTTCTGGCACAGATTTGTGTCATTTGAGGTGTAAGGGTTGATAAACTGTTTTTAGACTAAAATCTATACAGCAAAGCCGGTACTCTGTTTCAGCCAATGGGAGAAAAAAAGTATGTGAACCTTTTGGAATTTCATGGTTTTCTGCATTAATTTGTCATAAATCAGACCTGCACATCATTCAGGAGGAACTTTATCCCATTCTTCCTGGAGGAACTGCTTCAGCTCTGTCATATTCTTTGGACATCTCATGTGCACGACTCTCTTAAAGTCATTCCATATCATCTTTATTGCGTTGAGGTCTGGACTCGGCCACTGCAAAAGGAGAATTTTTCTGAAGTCGTTCTGTTCTGGACTTGCTCCTGTGTTTTTGAATGTCTGTAAATCAGCTGATCCTTTTGCAAACAGTCAGGATTAAACACGATTGTACGATATATTACATGCTAAAGTCTAATCCACAATAATTTCAGGTTTTCAGGTTTGATAATTTCAGTTAATTTCATAATAAAGTCTGATGACAAATTTACCTCTGATTTACCATCTGATTACCGTGTGATTGATGTCTTCACATAGCTGTAAATGTGTGTTAATTATAACGGGATTATGTAAATATTATTTTTCATTACTTGAAGAGAACAAAGTGGAGCCAGCTTTGTCAATCCCTTTTCTATCTTTGCAAGTGTTTTTGTAAATAAAATGATATTGTAGCAACCCAGAAAAAAATATGTACATAAACAGTTCTAGACTCCACATTGCTCGTGTCAAACTGCGCTGTAGAGCCGTTTTCATGTTCTTACAAATTTATTTATATTGTTAACGGCTCGATGTGGCGTCACTAGGCTTGACCAAACTGGTAGAGACTGCAAAGACTTCAGAACCGGGAGAGGTCAGTAATTAATTCGGCTCAGTGGAATGCGGGCTTAACCTTCCAAAAATAATGCAAAGGAAACATTAAAAAACAAACAAACAAACAAACAAAAAAAAACAAGGGCGTCCTACCCAAGAATTAAAGTTACAATGCCCTGCATGGGACGGCTACTGTAGGGCTGCTTATTTTTCTGGGGTGACGCCAACTGCACTAGTGACACCTAGTGATCAATTCTAGTTACTGCCCTTTACATTTACCCTCAGTGAAAATCAGATTTACTCATCTGATAACTCATAAAACCATATTTCATAAAAACAGTTCCCACCTTAACAAGTTGACGAGTGGGAGCTTTATTTATTTATTTATTTATTTATTTATTTTTGCACTGACTATATTTAAGGATCAGGACACTTAGCTCATGTGCAGGCTGATAAACTGCGCATGTGCACACCCCCTGTCCCTACAGAATAATTCAGCTCATTGGCTGTCTCTTTATTATAAATGAATGTTTATAATTAATATGTGGCCATAAGCCAAACCACCTGTATCTACATGTGCATTAATAGATGATTAGAGGTGACAAGATGAACCCTGCATCTGATTTCACAAAGGCGGATCAGTAATTATGTAGGTAGTCGTTATGCTTCTGCATCAAATCTACACTGCAGGTTTTGCATCAAACCTGTAAAGCCGCGTACCGTACGCACTGGATTCATATGACCGTGTAACGTTGACACTTGCCTATATGCATGCTAAGTGCTTGTGGGTGTGTACGGTTCTCCTCCTGCATACGCTTGGGTTGTGTTTAAAACCCCTTGTTGGTGTGAGCTTCACAGGAAGAGTGAAAGGGCAAAAAATATCATTGAAAATGTGTGGAGCATGTCAGCACACATAACGGTGAAGACTCAGCAACATTTTGTGGCAAAAAGATAAATGAGCAAGGTATTCCATCAATAGATGTTTTTTTTTTTCCCTGACAGCACATTTGGCCTCCCCAGGTTTGACATGGTCTCCCCTGACATTAACTGCATTGAAAGTGTTTAAGATGTGCTGGAGAAGTTTTCATGGAGCAGCCTGACAATCATGTAAATCTTAATGTAGGGCAGAAGAAAAAAGTGTGTGTGAGAGCAAGAGTGAAATTGTGTTAGAAGAGTGCCAGTGTGAGAGAAAATTCACACTTGTGTGTGTAAAAAAGTGCGAAGAGCAAAGTGTGGGTGAGGGAATGAGCGTAAGTGTGGGTGATTCTCACAAAATCTTGGTTTTAAAAATTTAAAGCATGAACATTTTAAAAACATTTAAAACATTTTTAAAATAAAAAAAACAACAACTTTTTTTCCAGATTTTTTTTTTTAGCATTTTGATTGATTTTTTCTCATTACTGCAACACCTTCAAAAATTTTGACTTTTTTCTTTTATATTATGATGAAACTGAAAATTTTTCAAAATGACAAACCTAGGGTTAGGGTTAGGGGAACATCATTTGTAGATTCTGCACATGCATTTACAGTTTTTTTCTGATGGCTTAAACCCTAACTGTGATTCTTATAGCACAATTTCTAAAACTATTAATACTTATAGCAAAACCACTCACTGAGTCAGCAAAACTAAAAGCACAAACACTGCTTCACACTCAGTTTGCAATTTTGTAACACACACTTTGCAAAACTGTAGGCACAATTCACTGCACAACACTCTTTTTGTAGAACTTTAAACGCAACTCACTGCTTACACTCAATCACCAAATGTTCCAACACACTTCTAGCAAAATTATACACATGTCTGGCTATCAGTAACACTATTTTGCCAACTGTCTGGCACACGTTCACATGTGAAAACTGCTTTAGATCATTAGTTCACTTTGCAATCAGCCTAAACACTATAAATAAGCCACAGGTAAGCTGTGTATGTGGAGTACAATAGAAGGAGCAGGAAGAGTGAGAAGAGTGAGAACCAGAGGAGGCCAAGGAGGCCGAGGGAGAGGACGTGGAGGTGAAGAAGTTGGAGAAAGAGGACGTGGAGTTGAAGAAGCAAGAGGGTTAGAGGAAGTTAGAGGAAGAGGACAAGGAGGAGCAAGAAGAGGATGAGGAGGGGAAAGAGGAAGGGTAAGAAGAGTAAGAAATAGAATAACTGATGACATCAGAGCTACAATAGTGGACCATGTCATCAACCATGGGATGCCCCTGAGAAAAGCTGGCCAACGGATTCAGCCTAATTTGAGCCACTAACTGTGGCAAGCATCATTAGGACATAGTATTAGCACTGCCTTACTCTAATGAGAAACACAACAGTAGCATACATGCAAAAATACTGAAATTGTTACTTCGACGTCCAGAATGTTCACTGCAGAACAAGAGACCCATATAGTGAACATGGTGCTTGCCAATAATGCAATAAGACTGCGCGAAATACAGCAGCGCATAATTGATAATGACATCATCTTTCAAAATATACACACTAATATTAATATTAATATTCTGCACTAAGTCGTGTACTTGTGCGCCACAGAATAAGAATGAAGCTAATTTACAGAGTTCCTTTCGAGAGAAATACAGAAGGTGTAAAGCAACTGCGCTATGACTATGTGCAGGTAAGCTACAGTGTCATCGGTTCTGAATTTGGAGGTGCATACTGTAGTGCTGTGCCTGGGCCTGATGTGCTGCATTTGTTTTGTCTTGTCCAGAGAGTGATGGAACTAGAAGCAGATGCCATCGGACATGAGCTACTTTTTGTAGATGAGGCCGGTTTTAACCTCAGTAAAACCAGGAGACGTGGCAGGAACATTATTGGACATCGTGCCATCATCAATGTCCCAGTAACATAACGATGTGTGCAGCTATAAGCCAAAATGGTGTTGTTCACCATCATGCAACCATGGGCCCATACAACACTGCAGACATTACTGCATTCCTGGACACCTGACATGACCTGCTCACTGTTCAGAGACCAGAGCAAACCCGATATGCCATCATATGGGACAATGTTAGTTTCCATAGGGCTGCTTTGGTCCGCAGCTGGTTTACAGACCAGCCATCCTTCATGGCACTCAACCTCCCTCCAGACTCTCCATTCTTAAATCCCATCGAGGAGTTGGAAAGTGTACGACCGTCATCCTCATCAACAGGGAGCCCTTTTACAGGCAATGGAGGAGGCATGTGGAGATACTGACCAGGCATCATGTCAGGCCTGGATACGGCACTCAAGGAGATATTTTCCCCGGTGCCTTGGACTGGAGGATATCGCAGGCGATGTGGACGAAATTTTGTGGCCGGACCCAGAAAGACGACATGATGTGGCTTTTTTTTTTTTTTTGTGAAATTACTATTTTGTGTTCAGACTTTGTCTTGGTTTTGATGAGTGTGAATAAACACCAATACTTGAAGTTTGGATCCTTGTATGTTTATATGACACTATGACAAAAGTATGACCTTAAATTGACATCCGTACACAGAGAAAGCAAAAGCCAGATGTGTTTTGTATTCATACCATCAGTGTGCAGTTGGCGCATTGTGTGCTTAGTAGATGATGGCTTGTGTGTACTGTTTGATACGAAAACACCATTTTTACGAAGGTGTGAAGAGTTAATTTAGCTGTGTTCGCTTTTGCAAGAGAACTACAATGTTTTGATAATTGTTTTCTTATTTGTGTGTAGAGTTTTGCAAAAACAGCCAATAGTTACAAAAAATGTGCTTAGACAATCAGAAACTGTAAAATCAAAGTACTATTTTTATATAAATTAAATTAACATCTAAGGAACATCTGTTGGAATAATGATATACAGTATAGGTTTTGGAAAAGAGGTTAATTATTTCAGTAATGATAAGTATACTAGTCTGAGATAATGCAGAAAAAAAACTGATTATATTTGCACATTCATGCATTCAAGTTCAAAACAGTTTTATTGTGTAGTGCTTCAACCATACAAAAGTGAAAAACAAACAAAAAAAACATTAAAACAGGAATAAACAGGACAACATTTCAACATGTACCTAAAAAAAACATGAGACATTTTACCATGACAAAAAACAAAACAAAACAAAAAAGAACAAATAGCTCATTCTGATTTGTCAGAACTTGTCACATGTATATTAATTCTTAACAACCTGCTACACAACAGTTCTACAATAATAGGGAGGGAAGTGGATCAGTAAGAATACAGGGTGAAAAGGTGAAGACGGTACAGGAGTTTAAGTACTTGGGATCAACAGTCCAGAGTAATGCAGAGTGTAGGAAAAAGGTAAAGAAGCGAGTGCAGCCAGGTTGGAGAAAGGTGTCAGGAGTTCTGTGTGAAAATATCAGTGAGAATCAAGGAGAGGATACAAGACAGTGGTGAGACCGGACATGCTGTGTGGTTTAGAGACAGTGTCACTGCGGAAGAGACAGGAGACAGAACTGCAGGGAGCAGAACTGAAGATGTGGAGGTTCTCTTTAGGAACGACATAGTTGGACACGATTTGGAACGAGTACATCAGAGGGATCATGTTGGACATTTGGAGGACAAAAGTAGGGAGGCCAGATTAAGATGGTTTGGACATTTAGAGGAGGGAGAGTGAGTATATTGGTAGGAGAATGTTGGACATGGAGCTGCCATGCAGTAGGCAGATAGCAAGGCCAAAGAGGAGGCACATGGATGTAATAAATGAGGATATGAAGCTGGTGGGTGCAAGTGATGAGGATGCAGCAGACAGGGACAGGAGGAGAGAGATGCTGGGTTGCTGTCAATCTGGCCCTTGCTCAAGTTTTTTATTCTGACTTGCTGACTGTCTACAATAAAACAAATCATAAAACAAAATAGTTAGTAGATTTTAAATTAATATAAAATTCATGAGTTATTTAAAAGTTATACACTTTTAATATACAGTAAATTATACACTGTTATACAGTCATTTATATATATTAAATTCTTACCTTAAATTCTGGCCTTAAATATTGTGGTGTATGAGAACGGTGTTGTGGAGGATGAGGTGCCTTAGGATGTTTTGCCAATTATAGAGAAGACATGATGTTTTTTTTTTTTCTCAGTGCTTATAATTAGACCTTAGTAAAGTACATTTACATAAAAATAAAAAAAAATTAATGTAGAAAACTTCCTGGTTCCTTGACTGGAGAGATATAAAGAGATGATCTTACCTGGTAGCCAGCTTGAAGTAACTGTTCCATGTGCTTCATCACTCACAATCAAACTTTATTTACATTCTGTATGTCTGATTAAACAGTCCTTAAAAAGTGTTGGAGGATGAGAACATCAGGATGGACACATCATTTTCCTACTTTTTTTTTTCATTATTATAATAAATGAATATTCAGCAAATAAATTTTTTCTGCCATCTAAAATAATCTAGTAGAACATCCTTTTTTCAAACTTTATGTTAATTTGTTTAAATTATAACAGAATACATGATAAAACACAGCCAGACATATTGCAGTAATGAGAAATTCAGCAGTAAAATAGAAAAATAATAAATTCTCATGTTGAATTGACATATTGTGCAACATAGAGTATAGTATTGTCTTTATTCTGATGCTTTTTCTATATAAAAAATGACACATTTTATATAAAAAAATCATTAGTGCCGTGGTGTTCTAATGGTTACTTGAGAATCACCCGTGTATAAATAAGAGAAAGATGTGTGCGCACGCATTTTAGAATAAGGGAAAGATAAGAATATAAACCTGTAAGACTGAGGGAAAGGTGTGTGTGTGTGTGTGTGTGTGTGTGTGTGTGTGTGTGTGTGTGTGTGTGTGTGTGTGTGTGTGTGTGTAAGAATAAGGGAAAGAAACGTGTATGAGTCAGAGGGAAAGGTGTGTGTGAGAATAAGGTAAACATGTGTGTGAGCCTTTATGACTGAGGGGAAGTGTGTGTGTGCAGTATGTGTGTGTATATGAGAGAGAGTGATCATACACACAGGCACAAACAACTGAACACAGAACAGGAACGAATCGGAGCCCTGGTGTGCAGAGCTGCAGAGACACTCCCCAACGCCAAAATAATAATATCCACCCTCCTGCCTCGCAAAGGCTTCTACCCGGATACCGTACACAGAGTAAACTCAGACATCACCAGAGGATGAGCTCTCATCCCCAATGTGCACCTGACTCACCACACCAGCATCTCACCCTGGCATCTGTATGACCACGTACACTCAAACACAACATCAAGGGGTTTGCCAGGACACTTAAAGACGCAGCACTGGGCAGACACATACTGTGCCTACGCACCCAGCTACTGTACAGCTCAACCTCCAGGAGACACCTGCACAACCATCCTTGCAAAAAAAAAAAAAAAAAAGGACAAAACACAGCTTCAACCAGCGATTCCACACTACACACCACTCAAAAGCACCAGACCTGCACCTCCAGTCCTGCCAACCCAACAGGCTCTCCGGCACCAAACAAAGTGCACGATACCAGCAGCATCACAGCACCGGGCTTGAACCACACAGGCACAACACAGCTACACTGATGCCCTCAGAGAAACACATAAATAACTGAGAAACACGAGCTAAAACATCTATAGAACACCTCATATAAATCAAAATACTCATCACAATACCTGCAAAAAACTTTCATAAAACATAAAAAAAAATAATACTACTAAATGAATAAATAATGAATGTACATAAAAGTAAAAGACTTAATAATGTAAATTTGATGTATATAAGGACATATGCTAGTTTCGCTGGATTATGTGTGGCCTGGGATGTGATTTTAGTGATAACGCCAGACACAGGATAAAGAATTTAGTTGGGATCTTTTATTCCAGACTGCACTTTAATTAGGGCAGCATTAATTATGCAAATTCGAGGAATCAGACAGAGACTTAATATTGTGTACAGTTATTGAAACTAATAAAATTTGTCCCTCAAAATAAAATGATAATCAATCTAAAAAGAAATGGCTAACAGACAATGGTAGCAGCCTTTCATTCTGTAAACAAACAAACACAAATACATAACACTGTCTTCACGAAAAACAGAATAAGGCTGTTTAAACTACACAAAACGTCTCGGGTTACTTGGCTGTAACCCTGTTCCCTGATAAAGCGGGAACGAGATGCTGCGTGAAAACGCTATGGGAACATCTCTTTGTTGCCCGGTTGTGAAGCCTGTGCATGTCAAACCCGCCGAATACCTTCGGCTTATAACCTGTGCCAGGCATGACGTCACCGAATAAGGTGCACCTGCAGGTTATAAATAGGAGTGAACCGGAAACATCCTCAGGTCAATTTTGTCTGAAGGACGTCCAGGCACGCCAGCAGTGCGGCATCGGAACGCAGCATCTCGTTCCCGCTTTATCAGGGAACAGGGTTACAGCCAAGTAACCCGAGACGTTCCCTTTCAAAAGCTACACTCAATGCTGCGTGGAAACGCTATGGGAACGAGAATACCAACGCCGCCGCACTGCAAGTGTCTGGACCCCCAGGTTGTGTAGCGTGTGCGCACAAACCGAGGAGGT
>JAAGKR010014224.1:0-12153 GCA_011419295.1 Clarias macrocephalus
ACCCAGACCTGAAGGGGAGAGAAAAAGTTTAAGGACATTATTCCGATTATAAATGTTCTATCAGACCTGAAAGCTAAATGTGGTGCAGTTTCAATGGTCTCGTAAAGGTCACTGCTTTACAAATAATACACTTCATACTATACTATATTCAGTGTTCATTTCTAGGGGAATCTTCCTTTCAAGGTTATCAAAGGCTTGACTAAAAGGTATAGTTAAAAAAATTTTTAATACCTTTTCCCTCAAACTTTGCTGAGTAAGTGGACTTGAATATCACATTGTTTCCCTAAAGTACGAGGTGAGTGGTGAGTACCACCAACTGCGACAAAGGGAGTTTTCAAACAGGATTCGAGAGTTTGGTTCAACGACTGAGCAAATGTACCAATTGTGATAAAGACTTTTTGCGTACTTTTTGGATCAAGAGTTACTCTACCAAAAGTAGTAAATTGATTCAATAGAGTAATTGATCCAACAATGTGTTTTGCCAAATGCCTAAATGTAAATTTTAAATGACCTACAGTATGTCAGTTAATAAAAAGTTATGTAAATGTTTGCATTACTTTTGGCACAGCCCCCATATGCCCACCATTATCTAGCTAGCATTAGCATCGTTTCATAAATCCATCTAAAGATCCTCTTATTAATCCTGTCAGGTTAGCTTGTGTAATGTAGATCCTTAACATATACCGTATACAGTAATGCTTATGAAAATTTAGTACCATTCGTTTAGTAATTCAGTCAGGATAAAGAACATGGTATTTAGTGGGCCAGCATTAAAAGTCAAGACAATTAACATCCTCATTATGTGTGTGATCCTGTCATGTTAGCTTGTTTTATCTAACTAGAATTAATAGTGAAGATTACAGATACCTAGAAACACCTAAGGATCCTTTTACCAGTCCAGATTAGTACTGCTGTCTTTGTGGTTCTCATTACCAATGAGGGTTATGAGCATCTAACGATCCTTTTAGCAATCCTGCCAGGTTAACTCATGCTATCTAGCTGGCTAGGTTGAGCTGGGAACTTTATGAACATTTATGAATTATTAAAGAAAATGTCAATAATTTTGTCAGGGTTTCTAAGTGGATAGCTTTTTCAGTGAAGGTGAACATTTCAAACTTTTTTGTAAGGTTACCAGTAACTATATTCGGGGTAACTAAACACCTGTATAAGTTAGATTATATAAATTAGTAACATTTTGGACTTTTGTTTTACAGACCCATTCCTTCAGTGCTCACCTGTGCATCGTGAATCTTTGACCATTCAGGCTTGAGATAATATACAATACCATCATAGGCCCCAGGAAGGGTCACACCTCTCACCAGGAGAATGAACAGGATGATGTAGGGGAATACGGCAGTGAAATACACAATCTACAGCAGACACAAGTGACAATCATGAATATTATAAACAGGGGATCTGCTGAATATTAGTCGCTTTTATTCAAATACATGGAACACATTTGAGAATGTTTTTGAAACTCTAATCATTACTTTTTCCTTCCTGTAAAAAACAAAATCAATATTTGGCATTTTTCTACACATAGTAATTCAGATATCTAGAGCATCATCTTATTGAGAAAAAATATGCTAGCAATGTATTCAATAAGTAATGTTTCCAACTTTATGACATTGAACCTAGATATATAGACAACTTTAATGACTAGATTATTTAAAAGTGTTAATCTATCCAGCTCAGTCTCAGTTAATAAATCACAGTGCACAATTATGACATCTTCAGGTGACTTTTAAGGACGTTCTGATCACGCAATCACCCTGAAAAGCCCTGGGAGCTGCTTTTAATCAGCTTGTCACTGTCTCCATGTGATGGCTAGCCTTTTACCTGGAATCATAACTATAGCTGGGATCGGCTGCCTTTCTAAGCCTCTAACAATGCGGGTCTCAAGAGGGGCAGAACTGCGCAAAAATACTCTGCACTGTTCAGAACGGACAGATCTGCAGATTGCTACCCACAGACTTCTGAACAGGCAGAAGCACAGTCACCCAGATACGTGCAGCATGTCTATTTAAGGGCCCTGATACCTGCATACTTCATGCGATCATTACGTAGCACCGGTAAAGGTATCAGGGCCAAAGACAAAGCAAAGACAAAGTGGGCAGCAAGTTGAAGACTAAAGACAAAGGCAAAGACCCAGACGAGGTCTTAACAAGCCAGTGTCTTAAGAGAGAGCAGCACACCAGCAGCCAAGCGTGCACTCTCGGTCTAAGTTAAAAGCACAAAGCACAAAGATCACTCGTAAATCCTTGGTAAGTGCTTACTCTCTCTGAGAGGATAGAGAAGAATTTATAACAGATGTTATACAGGTCTGTACCTTTCCTGTTAACTTTACTCCCTTCCATATGCAGAAGTAAACCATCATCCAGACTGCCATCAGACACAGAGTCACCTCCCAGTTGATCAGTCCTGGACTGTCCAGGCCATCAGAGAGCTGTAGCACCTTATTCCTGCAAAATGGAAGACAGATGTTGGTGAGAATTAGAAGGACTGTATTTTAGTAGCAGGGTCTTATTTTGTGTGGTTATCACCCTTGGGTATCGGCCAGGACACAGGAACCAGACCATTTGCAATTAAGAGTCTTTAATAAACAGTTCAAGTAGGCATGGGCAAACAGTCTTGTAGTTTGTTGTATGTTATGTACTTAGATGAGTGCGTGGTTCTGAGAATAGCAAATAACAAATATAAGTAACAGCAGTATGAAATTAGTGCCCATATACATTCATGCAATGACCAAACAGTAACTAAACTAAACTGTTATATATGCAATTAATTACTGGTATGATCAAAACAATAATAACTACGGTGATTGCACCTGTATGAAAATGCGACCAAATACAAAGTGCGTCACCGACCATAACAAACATTATTAAGCTACTCAAAATATACAATAAAAAATATAGCCGAGACTATCTCTGTTCAACAGGCAAACATAATACACACTGCATGTATAAAAGTTAATTAAGAGAAATTATATGAACCTAGCAGTGCATCATAAATCTCAATAGCACACCGGCGCGGTAATCTTAATTATTAAACAGGAAATAAGAACAGAAACTTACTATATGGCATTGACGCACATAATCTGCTAAATTAAATCCCTGAACCGCGGAATACAAATTCCCAAGTATTGCACTCGCTTAACTTTCTTGCAGGGATCTGTGCATAGCAGAGCGCAGCTCATTGCTCATTGTGTGGTCTCTGGTTGTGTTGAAGTGCGTCAGTCTGCACCACGGGTGCGCATATGTGGTCGTTCAGTTATCGGCACAGACTTTCTTACAGCCGCCCCCAAATATGTGGAGCAAATTTGTTCCTGAATAAGTGCTTAGTTCTGTACCTGAGAACAGTTCTCATCTTCATTTGGGACTTCTGAGAGAACAGTCAGTCTGGCTACAGGTCTAGTGTAGGTTCTGTTGTTGATCTTTACTTCCAATGTCCTTATTTGTCCATCAGCACTGGGGTAAACGTTGGTGACACGTCCAACAGGCCAGTACCACGGACCCTGGAGTTATATCTGTAGAGGTGGCATTCCATTTCTGGGAGATAGTTCTTAATAAAACTAGAGCGAATTTCTCTTTCCCATGTTCCGCCGAAGTGGGGTGCGCCAGGTGGGTTGAAATGGAACCGTATTTTATGTTTGGCAAGCTGGAGTTGGGAGTTCTGGGGGACAGTTCTGCAAGAGCCTATCACATCTCTCTTTCTCCTCCCCGGAAGTTTGTTCCTTGGTCAGAGAACAACTCAACTCAACTGGCGGAGGAAAGCAAAGGTTGTGGAGCTAGGATCCCAGGGGGCTTGGACAAGGTGGGATCTCCCTAAGAGAAAGATGACATGGGCTGACCTATGGAGGCTCGAGCCATACCGGATCTCACTCTTGCTTAGGGCTGTCTATGACACTCTTCCAACTCCTGTGAATTTGCACAGATGGGGGATAAGAGACGACCCAAACTGCAAGCTCTGTGGGCAGAAGGGAACAATGGCACACATTTTGACTGGATGCAAAACTGCGCTGACACAGGGCAGGTATAGATGGCGCCATGACAAAGTACTGACTGTGCTAGCTGACATCCTAGAGCAGGAGAGGACCAGGAAATTTCAACATAAGAGCAAGTCACCAATAACATTCGTCAATGAGGGGACGAGACCACCAGGGCCCAATAAAACCAGGGCAAGTCTCTTGCAGTCTGCTAAAGCATGGGAGCTTAGGGTAGACCTGAAAAAGAGGCTCCAGTTCCCAGATGTTGTCCACACAACCTTAAGACCTGACGCCGTCCTCTTCTCTATGGAAGGAAAGAAGATTATCTTACAGTGCCATGGGAAGAGGGGTGGGAGGAGGCGTTCGGAAGGAAGACTGAACGCTATAGGGAATTGGTGTGGAATTGCAGGGACAAAGGTTGGCAGACGTGGTTGTATCCAGTTGAGGTGGGATGCAGAGGCTTACCTCTTACCTCTGGTGAGGTCGTCTGCAGTGTTTTTTACTGAGTCAAAATATCGCCATGAAAGTTGATCAATGAGCTCCTGAATTTCTGCCACCCAAGTGCCAACAAAAATCTTGCATCAACAGGACTCGGAGTGTAACCAGGACAAGACTGTGCTTGAATCTGTCCAGAGGGTAGTTCAGCTGATTGGCAGGGTAAGCTCTCGCTCCATTTGGGCTCCTGTGAGGGCAGCACAAAGCTCCAATCGGGGCATTGAGTGCAGTCGTTTGGGTGCAATTCTTGAACAGGCTACAATGAAGGAAAGGTATGGCTGATCCTGAGTGTCAACTGTCCTCAGGTAAGCAACAGCC
Organism: Clarias macrocephalus; assembly: GCA_011419295.1. Classification (NCBI taxonomy): domain Eukaryota; kingdom Metazoa; phylum Chordata; class Actinopteri; order Siluriformes; family Clariidae; genus Clarias; species Clarias macrocephalus. The sequence goes on from JAAGKR010014224.1 coordinate 4,799, forward strand.
CCATAAGATTGTTCCAAAGCATCACAGAATACGTGTATCTCATGGGTATTGCTTCTCTCCTCGATAGCAGAAGGTATGTATGCTCTAGGAAAGGTGATTTTCTGCAGGGAATTTTAATGCTTCCTCTCAATCTCTCCAGGCCTGTAGCGAATCACGTGGCAGTCATGGGCCGTCCCATTCTCTGTGTTTGTCCCACTAGAATGTTGTTGTCTCACTAGAATTTTGTCTTGGGTGATGTATGGCAGGATAAAGCAGAGTGGGTCGTATTGGCTGGCTAATACTTTGTAGATGATCCGCATGGTAGACGTGTCATAAATCACGGGGCGATGCTTATATTGCATCTGTTGAACAGTGCCAGCTAAGACCGAGAGCGGATTCAGGGTTGTCAATTCGATCATGAGTGAGTCAGAGTTCCAGTCTGATCAAGTTTCTTCGGGTAGATGACTGACGCCCTTTGGCTTCCACCAGGCTAGAGTCTCCCATAGCTTATCGATTAGGGTTCTGGCTTGGTAAGGTGAGGAGAGGCGTGATCACCCCTCCCCTCCCTCTCCTGCCAGAAAGGCTGGTCAAGATTTCACAGTAAACACGCCCATTCAAGCCCTATTTATACATTTACCTGGTGCCACCACTAGATGGCGCTTTGTTCTCAAGAACTCGTTAACACGAGCCTTCAATTTATCTGCGCTGAGCTGCAGTGATTTTAACAACCCACCCCAACCCCGCCGAATTGACGCTATCAAATTGCATTACAGAGATGAAGATGGCAGCTTAATGGACCCTATTTGGGGTAAATGGTGACTTTATCAAATTTGTTTGGGGTAGTTTGAAGTTTATTTTCCAGTTTCGTTTTTTATCGGCCGTTTTGAATATCACTGGCAGCACCAGCAGCAGTCAGATGTGACTTTGGAGAACTTAATGGTCTGTTTACCAAGTCTAGAGTTAACATTACAACTTACTGTCAGTGTCACAAACTCACAATGTCACTCCTCTTTCCCTTAAAAAGACGCTAAAACTTCAGTGTTGTCTGCATTTAGATAAATTTAGACCTGTCTGTGTGCAAATGTGTTTGTGTTAAAGCCAACTGAGAAATGCAGGAGCGCACACAGATACAACTCTCCATCCACAAGTATAAAACCAGTTTGTCTCATATGTTCCAAGTATAACTAGATTTGCGTTAATAAAAAGCAGTAATGTAAAGCACCACTGTGAGATAAAACATGGGTCGTTAGAGCAAACATATCCCCAGCAGTCCGAGGTGAGGGCTAAAATACCTGAACTAAGAGCCCAGTGTCAGAGATAACCCCTAGAGGGCGCCAAAGTGCGCAGAGAGACTTCCGTTGGTTTTCTGTTTTCTTTGTGTTTGTTCAGTGTAAATCTTCATGTCCCAGAATGCACCTCGGTCAGGTGATGGGAACGCTCACCTGAACCGAGGTTGCTGATTAATTTGATTATAAATGTTCTTGAGTTTCACCAGTCTAGGTCTTGCATCTTTTGGATTTGAGTTGCTGTTCATTTTGGATTTTGCTGTATCAAGTTAAGTGGTTTGTTTGTTTCCCTGTGAAGTATTGTGAAGTTTCCCTGTGAAGTATTCTCTTAGTCCCATGTGTATTATCCTAGTCCTGTGTTCTCCTAGTTCCATGTTAGCCTTTGTGTAGTCCTAGCCTTATGTTATCACTGAGTCTGTCATGTGTTGTTTGTCTCCTGTTTAAGTTCATGTTTTTTTTCCCATTTGTTTCTTTGTGTTCATTAAAAGACTTTTACCTGCACGTCACCTCTGCATATATGCCTCTCCTTCTACCCATGTACAGCACTCCTTACACCCAGTCTTACAGTATGCGCTAAAATGTCTATAATTGCTAAATAAATATATCTATTACAACATAATTTTATCATGCAAAACTGGCTGGATAGAACTTATTGAAACTTTTTTGCCATACTTGGATATCTGCCTGAAGTTTAACCATGGATTTTCTCAGAAGGACAAACCAAGCAACTATAAAGTGTTCTATATTTAATCTCTTATTGTTTCTTTAAAATGTAGCACCCTAAAGGGGACAAACTCATAACCTTGCCTAACAGGGAAACCAGGTTCCATATAAAGAAAGAGGGACAAAGCAAAACACATGAGTACTCTTTTACATGTACTGTGAAACATGATTTGAGTAGGTCTCACAGAACATTTCCATAAAGCTGTCTCCTTTGCTGCAAACCCTGATATAAAATACAAACTGAATAATAAACTTACTCCCAGAACTCAGTGATCGGAGATGTGGCATTCTCTAACTGCTCGCAGGTCTTGTTCATGAAGGTGTAGTTGGTGCTCAGGGTGCTGTTTTTGCAGGCGTCATGGTGGAAGATCTCGATGCAGTTCTCCGTGTTCCAGTAGTTTGTGCAGGTGGACCAGGGTAGTGTGGCTGTCAAGGATTTGATGAGGTAATAGAAACCCCAAGCCAAGACCATGATGTAGTATGTGTTGCAGAAGAACACTATAACCATGGAAGCATAACCGAGTCCTGAGACACACAGTATAAAAGCGTAAATGTTTCACTGTCAGGTACACTACATGGCATCTGTCTTTGTCCTAATAAAGGTGGCGGGGTCTGTGTTTTTATAAATAAAGGAGGAGGCATGGCGTGTGTTTTTGTTGTACTGTAATATCTTTTAAGAGCTGATGAGAAAGCCATGGCATGTGTTTAATAAATAATTAAAGTGATGTGGCATACATTTTTCAAATCTAAAAGCATGTCATTACTGTCACGACCTTAATAATCAAGGAAGAAGTGACAATGACATAAAAAGATAAAACTATACGTAAAACCCAGAGAAACTGAGCTCAGGGCCTGTATTATCTAAGGCTCAGAATCTCTCGTGGGAATCGGACTCAGACTCCAAACATCTTTAAAATTGTGTTGTTTTTGTTCAAGTGCAAGTTCATTATTAATTTACTCAGTTTATTATTCATTAACTCCTATGAATTATTTAAGGAGTAAAATGAAAGCAACACAAATTTTTTATACTTAAATGTAAACCCTGGTAGTTTTCAATTATTGCTCATTTATTGGATCACTCACTAAATGTAGGAGACTATTAAAACCCCTCTATACTGTATTTTTATCTGTCTTAACCATTTTTTAGATTGTCTAGATTTTTATTAAGATCTGTAATACTTTCAGGAAATGAAATAGTTCTGCATTCATACCTTTAAAGAGTGGAACGATGTTCCACACACCGATGCTTCCAGCCTTCATGAACTGGCCCAGAGCAATTTCCAGGAAGAAGACAGGAATTCCACCGAGGAATATAAACAAAATGTATGGAATGAAAAAGACTCCTGTGCAAGAAAGAGAAAGAAAAAACAGAAATAGAAAGATTGGAATAAGTTTCGATTGATAGACTAGTGATGAATCACAGTATGCCCATGCATGGTTTAATGCTAAAAATCTGACTGGTCACTAGGTGGAGATTCATTTTCTATAGCAGTAGCTCAGACAATAAGGACAATCCAGCTGCAAGGTTCATATTAATGCATTCATTTTTTGCATATTATCATTTCTATTTTTCTATATCTGTCATACACACACAGGTACTTGTATGCCAGATGTGGCAACAAAATCTAAGACTAAACAAAAAACGTTTTTTCTTTAACAAATTAAAACATTGCTGAATTGGGGGTGTTTTTTTGTAAGGAGAAATTTATTCAACATTTATTGAAGGAGACTCCAATCCTTGGAAACAAAATTATATAAAAAAAATAAATAAATAAATAACAGAGTATAAATTGTCTTGTAGACAATTTAGGGGGGAGGGCCCCGGGCGGGGCACATAAAGAAAAATAAATTTAAAAAAAAAACACAAAATTTTACACTGGCCAAAAACCGCCTCAATTGCCCGCAAGACTTTTTTGCACTGATGAGACAAACGTTTACCATTTTGGAAGGTATGTGTTCCTAATACGGTCATGAATCAGCCAGATGAAACTAGCACTTTCAGGTCCAAACTCCACTTTGGAGTTTCTCTTGCCATGCTAAACTATTCTCTACTGCACACCTGTACTTGTTAATTAGTTAGCTAGTTAGCTAATAACATTTATAACATGCTAAACTATTCTCTACTGCACATCTGTACTTGTTAATAAGTTAGCTAGTTAGCTAATAACATTTATAACATGCTAAACTATTCTCTACTGCACACCTGTACTTGTTAATAAGTTAGCTAGTTAGCTAATAACATTTATAACATGCTAAACTATTCTCTACTGCACATCTGTACTTGTTGATAAGTTAGCTAGTTAGCTAATAACATTTATAACATGCTAAACTATTCTCTACTGCACATCTGTACTTGTTAATAAGTTAGCTAGTTAGCTAATAACATTTATAACATGCTAAACTATTCTCTACTGCACACCTGTACTTGTTAATTAGTTAGCTAGTTAGCTAATAACATTTATAACATGCTAAACTATTCTCTACTGTACATCTGTACTTGTTAATAAGTTAGCTAGTTAGCTACAAACATTTACGGCATTTGGCAGGCGGCCTTATCCAGAGCGACTTACTGTCAGGGATCACCCCTAGAGGGCGCCAAAGCGCCCAGAGACTTCCTTTGTGTTTTTTGTTTTCTTTGTGTTCTTTTTTGTAAAACTCCATGTCCCAGAATGCACCTCAGTCAGGTGATGTGGCGCTCACCTGAACTGAGTTTGCTAATTAGTTTTGTTATAAATGTTCCTGAGTTCTGTGAAGTCTTGTCTTGCATCTGTTCGGTTTGGGTTACTGTTTGTGTTGTTATATTGTCTGACTCTGTGTTTTACTAGCTCAGTGTTCTCCCTGGCTCAGTGTTCTCCCTGGCTCTGTGTTCTCCCTGTTCTCTATGTTTTTCCTAGCTCCATGTTCTTCCTAGCTCCATGTTCTTCCTAGCTCCATGTTCTCCAGGCTCCATGTTCTCCTGGCTCCGTGTTCTCCTGGTTTGTCTGTCTCCTAGTCTGTCTGTCTGTCTCCTAGCCTGTCTGTATCTCAGTCTGTTTGTAATGTCTAGTCTGTCATGTTTAGTTTATTCCTGGTTTAGTTTGTCATGTTTATAGTTTGTATGTCCTGTGTTTAAAGTTCATGTTCTGTGCCTTTTGTTCCCATTGTTTCTTGTCTTCAATAAATCCTTTCATCACCTTCACCTCTGCTAATATGCCTCTCCTTCGTCCCGCAAGCAGTACCCGTGACAGAATGCAAGACCTAAAAAGTAGTATAGCAGAGGAGCCTCCCCTGGGAAATTTTGGGGGGGGGGGGGGCCTAGAACCGTGACGCCAGGGCAAGCGACATTCGTGGGAAGTTGGCTTGCCCTCCGGCGGAACTACTTGGAGCAGGCTGGAGCGAGTGAAGCAACTGCCGGCGGAGCGCCTCGGAAGGAGTCTGTGTGTCCTCAAAAGGAGGAGAGCGAGGAGCATCAACAGCAGAGGCTAGTGCTCCAAAAGCTGGCAGGTGAACTGGCATCCAACAGATCAATGTGTGCAGGTCCACAAATGATCAAGAACGGATGCAAGCCCTGCTGGAGATGGGCGCACTGCTCCAGAACCAGCTCACCAAGCTCAACACACAGACTCCAGTCCGCCTCAGTGGAGGCCCTGAATCTCCTGTCCGCCTCAGTGGAGGCCCTGAATCTCCTGTCCGCCTCAGTGGAGGCCCTGAATCTCCTGTCCGCCTCAGTGGAGGCCCTGAATCTCCTGTCCGCCTCAGTGGAGGCCCAGACCTGTCAGAGAGCCCCGCTGCGGGCCCAGACCTGCCAGAGAGCCCCGAAAGGCATGAGCCAGCTTCTCTGTCGTTCTGCATCAACGAGGTCAGCGAGCTGCTGCCGCCTCCGCACGGGTTCGAGGACGCCGTGCTCCTGCCTCCGCACGGGTTCGAGGACGCTGTGCTCCTGCCGCCGCCTCCGCACGGGTTCGAGGACGCTGTGCTCCTGCCGCCGCCTCCGCACGGGTTCGAGGACGCCGTGCTCCTGCCGCCGCCTCCGCACGGGTTCGAGGACGCTGTGCTCCTACCTCCGCATGGGTTCGAGGACGCCGTGCCCGCTCCGCCGCCCTTCTTCGAGGACTCCGTGCCCGCTCCGCCGTCCGATCTCGGCACCAGCCTTGGATTAATTTCCTTTTCATTCCAAGAGAAAAGGTCTTGCAGCCTCGCTGTGGGGAGGACGGTTCTGGGACCTTGGGGAGGGTGTCCGGGTCCTCCTTTGGCACCCCGGTGGTGTAACTTTTGGGGGGGGATAATGTCAGGGATCACCCCTAGAGGGCGCCAAAGCGCCCAGAGACTTCCTTTGTGTTTTTTGTTTTCTGTGTGTTCTTTTGTGTAAAACTCCATGTCCCAGAATGCACCTCAGTCAGGTGATGTGGCGCTCACCTGAACTGAGTTTGCTAATTAGTTTTGTTATAAATGTTCCTGAGTTCTGTGAAGTCTTGTCTTGCATCTGTTCGGTTTGGGTTACTGTTTGTGTTGTTATATTGTCTGACTCTGTGTTTTACTAGCTCTGTGTTCTCCCTGGCTCTGTGTTCTCCCTGTTCTCTATGTTCTTCCTACCTCCATGTTCTTCCTAGCTCCATGTTCTCCTGGCTCCGTGTTCTCCTGGTTTGTCTGTCTCCTAGCCTGTCTGTATCTCAGTCTGTTTGTAATGTCTAGTCTGTCATGTTTAGTTTACTCCTGGTTTAGTTTGTCATGTTTATAGTTTGTATGTCCTGTGTTTAAAATTCATGTTCTGTGCCTTTTGTTCCCATTGTTTCCTGTCTTCAATAAATCCTTTCATCACCTTCACCTCTGCTAATATGCCTCTCCTTCGTCCCGCAAGCAGTACCCCTGACACTTACATCATTACAAACCGTTTTTATTTTTAATCAAATTTTAAATCGTTATAAAAGTATTATTGCTATTATTTTCAATTTCATTATGATTATTTTCTTCTCTTTTATGTAAAGCTCTTTGAATTACCATTGTGTATGAAATGTGCTATAAAAATATACTTGCCTTGCATGTTCATCTCATTATAAATCGAAACAGTTGAGGGTTAATGGCGTTGCTCAAGGGCCCTGTTGATTGCTGCTGTGAACCTGGGACCTTCTGAACCGTAGACCAATGCCTTAACTACTGAGCTACCCCGACCTCATCACTTCAATTAACATTTCAGTTTTAAAATTAGAGAGATTTAGTCAGCACCGCAGTATCTCATTCATTCTATTCAGTATCAACTTTGATAGACCCTTGGATTTGTCTCTTGTCTTTGCCATTTGAAATCTCGCATTCTCTTGGTCTAATTTTTATGAATGACCTTGCCTGTTTGACGGACTTTCGATTTCAACATTATCCGGTGACGAGTATCTG
>JAAGKR010014225.1:0-12146 GCA_011419295.1 Clarias macrocephalus
TCCAGGTATGCTAGCACCTGACTTCATTTCTGAGGTCATTATGCATGATTGAGAATGCATAGTCCTATCCTACAGTGAGAGGAAAGGTTAAGGGAGATGGTTAAATTCAGGGTTATGAAGGATAGAGTTGCTGGTGGCCGGTGACAGGGGATACCAATATCCATGAGTCATTGAAAAAAAGAGGACTTTGTACTGAGAATGTCAAATTTTTCCATGTTGAAGAATGTATTTTCCTTTTGCTTCAGTGGTGAGAAATCACCTGCCTGTAGCTCTTGGTCAGGTCAAATGTTCAAATAAAGAAGGCCTATCTTACCCACTCAATGGGTTGGTGTCGTCATCACTGCAATCATTGTCCCAGACCTTTCGGACAAGGGCAGAATTTGTTGGCTCAGCCTCTGTGGACAGGGGCTTATCCTTCAGGGACGACAAAGCAGGCTGACAAAGCACGGCTTTTGTCATGGATGTGGAACACAGTATGACTGCAGATCAATCCCTGTTATCTATTATCACCCAAATGAGGATGGGTTCCCTGTTGAGTCTGATTCCTCTCAAGGTCTCTTCCTACTGCCATCTCAGGGGTATTTTTCTTGCCACTGTCGCCGCCATCCTCAGCTTGCTCATCAGGGACAATCTTTGAATTATTTCAATTCATACAAATTCACATTTCATACAAACTAATTCTTTTGATTGTGTAAAACTGCTTTGCAACAACGTCAACTGTTAAAAGCGGCTTTACCGCCGAGTGGCACTATACAACTATAGACTGAGGTCTCAGGCCCCTTAGTTCATTCTCTCAAGGATTAATGAGCCGCAGCCCCTTTAGAGCTGCACATAGTAGAAGATAAAATCAAGTGAAACATTGTATTTAAACTAATTCATAATCACAGTACTAAAATTACAGTACAAATTTAGAATTTACATTAAATTTTATCTTATTCAGGTCACATTTAAGCAAAGTAAACATTAACATAGTAAGCCTTAAGATTTTATCATGTGTAACACTAGCGTAGCCAGAAAACAGACTCTGGGTGTGCATCAGAAAAAGTGGGCGTGCCGCAGTTATTGTCAGATTAATGTGCAAAAAACATAAAATAAAACTTTAAAAGCTACATAGCCTTTATAAGACTCTACTTTTATTTAAGTGAACTCACAATGATGATAAAACATTATAATTTTGTAAAATAATGAAAGCAAACAGGGAGCATTATTCTTTATTGGTTTTTGGTGAACTTAAGCGTGTCAGAAAATTAACCGAAATTCCATGTATACTTGCCCCAAAGATGTGAAAAGTATATACTTATAGAAAGCAATATGTCTGCTTTTACATAAACTAATGGTGAAAAAATTGATAATCCAGTGAAACAGAGGCTCTGCTGAAAAAAGTTAAGCACATCAGTCACTTTATCCCAAATTAAATGTCTTTATAAGTGTTATTAATATAGTTGTAATATAACAGAAATACAAACCGAACAAATGGTGCTAACTGAATACTAAATCTAAACCAAATGTGAAGAATAATAAACTGAGATGCGTGTATCTTAGCCGCACCACCGTGAAAATGGCATTTTCAGAGAAAGGCTTCCCCGGAAGAGGTTGTGCGCAGACCACTGAGCTCCTGAGGATTCCAAAATTGATATTATTATCACTTCGATTATATTTTAAATACTGGAATGGAAGAGATGGAAAATATCCTTATCATAACATGCCTTGTATTGTTTTTAATCACAAAAATACATTTGAAAATACATTTGAAAATACAAATGGAATAATTTTTTTTGTTTCATTTGTTTTAATTTTTTTTATAAAATATATTTAAAAAAATATTCTATAAAAATACCAAAGAAAATTATTGTGTATAGGTTGACTAAATAACAATATAACACATGTTATGATAAGAAAAATGTCCATTTCTTCCATTGAACAAGCATATTACAAGCAAAGGTATTAAAAGTTTCCAACCAGATGAGTACCACGAGATGGCCATATAACCTGGCCTAATATATGCAAAAGGGGAGGCTAGAAGAAGCATTAGAGGTCCGCCGTCAGTAACCAAGCAACGAGCACATCAGCGAAGGGCTTCCCCGAGAGACGTCATCACAGCGCCAGAGCACCAGCCAATCGGCAATGACGTGATTCCCTAAGACTGAACGCAAAACACAGAGGAAGACCCCAGCGCAACGCAAGTAAACAAACAATGCTTCATACCCTGCTGAAATTGGTGCTCACGTCATAACGAAACCGTAAGATTAAACCCAAGGCTCTGCTCTTGTGACTTTCTCAGGTCTAGTGAACAGTACTAGGAAATTGCCTTAATTTTCATCCTTTGAACCGTATTGTGTGTATGTCTCTGTGTGTGTGCGTGTGTTCCAGTAGTGTAGTTTCATGTATTTTAGATTAGTAAAATAAATTCTTGCTTCTTTATAAAGAACTGTTGTCTTGGTCGTGTATTTCAAAGTCTAAACATTTGCCCAGATCTTAAGTTACCCTGCTCATAATTGCTAAATACTAGATTTTGTTATCATAGCTGGTAAAACTGGGAAAATACACTGAATTTTAAACGCTGGATGATTAGTCAAAAAAGTGTATATTATAAATTTAAACTAACCCGAATCCTTAAAGATTCGATTCACCTCTGAACCAGAGCTGAAATCCTACATTATTATTATTATCATCTATAGAGAATGATTCATCATAAATTTATAATGTGTAGACCTAACACATTGTAGCGCGGCCACTTAAGAGGTTAATTTTATAAGGCAGGGATTAAGTAAAGGCTGATCAAGCCCACCTGCACCGAGAAATGAAACCACTTTGTTTTATGTGTCTCAATGACTTTGGTTTTGATTGCGGGGTTGAACTTTCACGAGAGTGAGCAGACCCCAATGTCGTACCAGGGTCATGTGATCCTGGTAAAAGGGCACCCGGGAAGAAGCTTGGGGAGGAGAGAGAAAGAAGATACAGATTGCTGATGTTGTGGCTATATTCCTAAAGAGTTCAAAGAGTTATATGGAGATGGTGGAAATTCCTTTTTTTCGGATTATCACCCTCTTCTTCTACTTCATTACTTTACTCTTGCTCCAACATCGACTATAACTATCACTTATGGGGAGGCCGACTCATCTCTCCCGCTCTACACACACACACACACACGCACATTCATAACCCAGACTTTGGTCATTCAAACCATCCACTCCACTCATACATCCGTATTTGTATATATTTTGTAAATAATTTTTTTGTTTGTTTTGTTTGTTTTTTGGTGCACCTTTTTTGTTTGTTTTTAATTTAATACACTTTGGGTTTTAGTTACTGCTGTTGTTTGTTTTTTCTTGTTCTGCAAGGCTAATAAAATGGCGGAGTTTAGATAAAAGATCCCAATTTAGTGTAAATCAGTTGGCCCCTTTCTGCAAATTATTCTTGGACTGAGACCACACCACTAAACCCAACTTATCGAGGGCTGTGGGCCCAGTCTACTTCTGCTCACACTGATGAATCATGACAATATTACAAAGGCACAGTATCAAGTTTGCCAAAGGCACTACAGAAATTGACCTCATTACCAACAATTTAGAAAAGGGCAATTTTGAGGTCCATTATTTGAGGTTGCCACACCGAATCATTATGGTGTAGGATTTGTGCTTTCTCACATGTGACATGGTAAAAGCAGTCTCAGGATCCCAAATGCAAAACAGTAATCTGAGAAATGTGATTTACATAAAGTATCTACAGTTGAACCGGCAGCACAGTGGTGTTGTGGTTAGCACTGTCGCCTTGCACCTCCAGGTTATGAGTTCGATTCCCGGCCAGGCTTGATTCCGGTCTCTGTGTACATGGAGTTTGTATTTTCTTCCCATGTTTGGTGGGTTTCCTCCCACAGTTCAAAGACCTGCAGATTATGCACATTGTTGTTCCTAAATTGCCTGTGTGAATAAGTGTGTGTATGTGTTTGTGCCCTACGATGGATTCGCACCCCCCCTCCCAGTTAAACCTTGGTTTGCGAGCCTAATTCACTCCAGAAACCTGTAATCCAAAGCACTCATATATTAAAGCAAACTTCCTCAGAAGAAATAATGGAAACTCAGTTGATTAATTCCACAACTCAAAAATATTTCTGTAAAAATTATTCATACAAAATACTGTTTGTATCAAAATCATTGCTTTCTGTCTGATGACTGGAAACTTCTTTTTGTGAGACTTTAACAAGGTACCTCTCTAATTACACTTGCTTATGCCTCCTTTTGATGTTTACACAGAAATGTGGCATTGTGTTGTCGTTGAACAGATGCATCACTCGCATGGCTACAGCCTTTTTAACCTTTTTCTTAAAGGGGGCCATTTATTAAAGAACAATTACTACACTTACTACTAAAAATGCTTTACATGCACACATAGGTGGTCACAATGTTATAGTAAACATTACACATGTGCACGGCTGCTGATTACACAAGTCACCTACGCTCCCTGAGACTAAGCATAGGAGACGATTGCTATTCAGTTTTCTCAAGATTTGTTTCACTTCTTATTTGTTTTTTAGTTTATCTGCTGGACTTCTGTAATACACTTCTCATTGGGACCTCTGGAAAAAGCCTTCAAAAGCTGCAGTTCATTCAGAACAGTGCTGATTGGATGCTGATGAGGGATGAGGGCACCTAGACTGTGAAATGCTCTGCTAGAGTGTTTGAAGATGCCATAGACTGTTGATGTTTTTAAATCTGGTCTTGAAACTTATCTTTTATATCTTTTATAACTATTACAACACACAGAAATAACATACTACATGAATCAAGGAAATTTCAAACAGGTTCTGCATACTTGTCATGGAAGCACTGATGTGCCACTGATTAATGTCAAAGTTATGTCAGCTTTACGGCATAGCTTCTTGAAGGCTTTGGAAGCCTTTTCCTAAAAACAAAATACTAAGTAATTACAAGCAAAAGAAATGTGCAAAACAAGTGTTTTACTTAAATTTGTTGAACTTTGCCATTTAAATGACAAAATGTTCAACTATGTTTCTGGTAAATTTTAAACTGTAATTCACTTCAAAATGGGAAAATATTTAAAGGCAAATACTTATCCTAGGAATATAACTGCAATATATGCAGTATATTTTATGCTATTGTCGTTTATAGTAATATTAAAGTTTATAAGAATAATAATTTTTCAACAAGTAAAATAATCCACTTTTAGAAACAAAACTTTTATACATGAAAACTGTCCAATAAGACCACTACAGAAATCTCCACATCAATAGCTGTTACGGTTGCTGTTCGTGGGTTGAAGGAGAGGCATAACGGCAGAGGTGAATGGTGGTTGAGAGTCTTTTAATGGAACACAAAGGAAACAGAACAAAACCTTAACCAGGAGACAAACTATACATGACAGACTAGGAACTACAAGGACTAGGCATTACACACAGACACGGAGACACACAGGCTAGGAGATACAGAGGCTAGGAGAACACAGAGCTAGGAGATAACACAAAGCAGATGAACATAAGGAAACAAACAAACCACTTAACAACAAACCAAAATGAACAGGTGCAAGACCAAGACTAGTAAAACTCAGGAACATTTATAAAGAAACTAACGAGCCACCTCGGTTCAGGTGAGCGCTCCCATCACCTGACCGAGGTGCATTCCTCCTCCTTCCGACTGCGAGGCTGCAACACCTAATCCTTGGGCAAGGTGGAAGGGTGAGTAAGGCTGGATTGTCCACGAAGTCGAACGGAGGCAGTGGATTGCCGCCGAGGTCGGGCGGCGGAGGGAGCATGGTAACCTTGAAGCCGGTCGGCGGAGGGAGCACGACGTACACAAAGCCGGTCGGCGGAGGGAAGCACGACTTCCACGAAGTCGGACGGCGGAGGGAGCACGACGTCCATGAAGCTGAGCGGTGGAGGAAGGATGATGATGTCCTCAAACCTGTGTGGGGGCGGTGGAGGAAGCACGATGGCGTCCTCGAACCTGTGCGGGGGCGGTGGAGGAAGCACGATGGTGTCCTCGAACCTGTACAGGGGCGGCAGGAGCCTGGCGTCCTCAAACCCGTGCGGAGGCGGCAGGAGCACGGTGTCCTCGAACCCGTGCGGAGGCGGCAGGAGCACGGCATCCTCAAACCCATGGGGAGGCAGTAGTAGCACGGCGTCGTTGAGGCCAGGCGGTGGAGGAGCTGGCTCATGCCTTTCGGGGCTCTCTGGCAGGTCTGGGCCCCCACTGGGGCTGACTGGAGGATCTGGACCCCCACTGGGGCCAACTGGAAAATCTGGACCGCCACTGGGGCCGACTGGAGAATCCGGACCTCCACTGGAGCCGACTGGAGAATCTGGACCCCCACTGGACATTCCCTGACAATAGCATGCAGTAAGGAGGACTTTGTGAACTTTTTCAATGATATAACTGTAAACATTAGGCACAAAAATTCAGGCCTTGAACCCATACAATTTAATTGATGCAGATGATAAGCTAACCATATCAGACTGGAACTAATTAATTCCCCTTAAATAGAATGTTCACCCTTCTCTTTGATCTGCAAAATTCATCAACCTGTGTATTAGATGGTATACCAACAATTTTTTCTCATGCAGATAGTACCAGCAATAACCGAATCCCTGTTGAAAATAGTTAAATCTTCACTCGGTAGTGGATATGCTCCAAATTTTTTAAATAGAAATAATCAGTTAGCTAACACCTGTCAGCTGTCCAACTACAGGCCAATATCAAACCACCTCTTTATCTCTAAGATCCTGGAAAAGGGCAGCACCTATTCTCAATTCATTTGATTTTATTTATATGGCACTTTAACAACAATGAATGTCCCAAGGTGCTTCACATAAGTAATAAAATTATATAAAAATATAAAAATTCTATATAAATAAAATTACATCACACAAATCCTTAATCCAAACACGACATATAAAATCAACATCTTGTGTTAGTTTAAACAGCAAAGAAAACATACGAGTTGTTAGATGGGATTTGAACAAAAGAGTTTTTAAAATGGGATTCAAGAACGCCTGATCACCCTTGAGCTTGCATTTGGTCTTGGGAACAGTCAGCAGAAATTTCTGATGATCTGAGAGACTGCGGTGGGGCATAGGATTGAAGCAGGTCTGAAAGGTAGGGTGGGGCAAGGCCATGTAAACATTTAAAGGTGACCAAAAGAATTTAGAAGTTAATTTGGTACTGTACCAGGAGCCAATTAAGGGAAGCCAGACTGGAGAGATATGTTCTCTTTTACATGTAGAAGGTAAGAGCTAAGCAGTGGAATTTTGAACTAGTAATGCTGTATAAGAAAGCCCAAAATATAAAGCATTACAATAATCAAAGAGAGTGGTGATAAAGGCGTGGATAGCTATTTCAAAATGCTTAATAGACAAACCAGGTTTGAGTTTTGCCAATTGCCACAATTGAAAGAAGCTGAACTGAACCAATCTGGACTGTTCATCAAATCTAAGGCAATCATTGAAAAATAACATCTAAATTTAACCATGCCTTTATGTCAGGCATGTTAACAGAGCCCTGATAGAGTAGCCTTCCTTCTGTTTTAACGGGAGATAAATCTGATTATCATCTGCGTAGAAGTGAGAGATGAAGAAGGAGATGCCATGTTTTCTTAGGATATAGCTAAGCACAAATACAATGAGAAAAGAAGGGGCCCAAGGATAGAACCCTGTGGGACCCTATATGTCAGAGGAGCTGATGAGGACTCAAGATCTCATAGGCTAATAGAAAATAGCCTTTCGATGAGATAGGACCTAAACCAGTCTAGAGAAATTACCACCCAGTGTAGGATAGGATGACAGAAGGATGTCATGGTCTACTATATCAGAGGCATCTGTTAAATCAAAGAGCAGTAGAATCACAGAATCTCCAGAATCGGTAATAGGATAAATGTCATTTAAGACCCTCAACAGAGCTGTTTCAGTACTGTGAAGAACCTTAAAACCAGACTGGAGGACCTCAAGGATTCCCGACTCACAAAGATAACTTATTACTTATTAGTGTATATACTACCTTTTCCAGAACCTTAGACAGAATTGGTAGCTTGGATTTTGGTCTGCAATTAGAAAACACAGAAGGATCAAGATTAGGTTTCTTTAACAACGGCTGTACAACTGCATGTTTAAAATTTCTGGGTATCACACCAGATCCCAAGCTCACTCACTCACTCACTCACTCACTCATCATATATACTGCTTAATCCTGTATTCAGGGTCATGGGGGCCTGGAGCCTATCCCAGGAGACTTAGGGCACATGGCATGAGAAACCTGGACATTGTGCTAATCCATTTCAGGGCACACACATATACACACTCATTGACACACTACGGCCAATTTGGGAATGGCAATTAACCTAACCTACATGTCTTTGGACTGTGGGAGGAAACCCACCAAGCACAGGGAGAACATGCAAACTCCATGCACACAGAGACGGAAATCGAACCTGGCCGGGAATCGACCACAGTCCCTGGAGGAGCAAGGCGACAGTGTTAACCACTATACCACCGTGCCGCCAGATCACAAGTTTTCTAATATTTAAAACTATAGGACCTAGAGTGGGAGCCAAATCTTTAAAAGATGTGAAGGAATGGGATCAGCAGGAGAACCTTCATAAAACCAATAATCTTTAACAGAAAAGAAAGAGAAATGGGCTCAACCTGGTTAAAAACAGCAGAACTAGAGAATGGAGATGGATGGGACACATGCAGGATATGTAATGTGAGCCCTTGTAGAAGAAACCATATTAAAAAAAAAAAAACTGGACAAAGTTTTCACACACTACATAAGAGCTTTTATGCTGTCAAAAACTTTGGGGAACATTTAAGAATCGCATTAAATGAACTAAACATGTACTCCGAGATGTCATCATCACAGTTTTGGCTAAACACATGAGAGATCTGAGCGGTGGTGGAGGAGTTAAACACACGACAGTTAAACACACGACAGTGTCAGGGGACGGCAGAGGGCGCGATGGATCCAAGTGCAGATTATGAGTTGATCACAGACAGGAAGTAGTGAGTGCTCGTGTATAGCTGAGCCAGAAGAGTGGTGATAATAAAAGCAAGACTTGAGTTTATCTCCGCACTGCGGTGTGAGCAGGAGAAGTGTCGCTGGAATGCGTAAGCGCGCGGAGCCGGCGCGAGCGAGGCGCAATCCGATGTGTATGCCGGCGTGTGAAACCTGATCCTTGCGGTGAAGCGGGAGCATGCAGAGCCGACGCTGGAAGAGAGAGCTGTGTGAGCTCGGCGTGAAGCGAGGATAAATCGTGGTCGTAAACAGGCGAGGGTCTAAGCCGGGGAGTAGAGAGAAGGTCCGTGATCCAAGTTCGTGGTCGATAACAGGTAAGCAGTCGATAACGGCAAAATCCAAAACTAGTCTTCAAAGGGCAAGAGGCGAAGACGTGGTCGGTAAAACAAAACGAGGTCGATAACTAGACAGACTATGACGAGACGAAACGCTGGTAAATTGGGCTGGTGAGGCACACAATAAACTGGCAACCTGGTGGTGGCAGAGTGTGGTTTATATAGGCATGAAAGGTGATCACTGATAACGTACAGGTGTGTGGAGAGCCGAGAGTGAGGCGGTAGGATATAAGAAGTGGTTGAGAGTGTGGAATGGGAGTTCTCAGGTGATCATGACGGGGCTGTGGCTTGACGTGTCGTGACAGTACCCTCCCCTCTATGGACGCCTTCAGGCGTTCTCGCGGGTGCTTCAGGGTGAAGTCTGTGGAAGTCACTTATTAGAGAACGGTCTAGGATGAATTTGGCGGGTACCCAGCTTCTCTCTTCTGGACCATAGCCCTCCCAGTCTACTAGGTACTGTAGGCCACGCCCGCGGCGGCGAGACTTGAGGAGTCTACGAACAGTGAAGGCTTCGCCCCCATCTATGAGTTGAGGGGGTGGGGGAGGCTGGGTGGGTGTAGACAGTGGGCAAGGGACCAGGCGGCGAATCTGAGAGACATGGACGGTGGGGTTAATCCGGCGCATGGAGAGGGGTAGAGAGAGTCGTACAGAGCATGGATTAATAATGCGGTTGATTGTGAAGGGGCCGACGAATCTTGGAGAAAGCTTCCTTGAAGTGGTCTTGAGGGGAAGGTCATGTGTGGATAGCATGACCCTTTGGCCGATGCGATAACGGGGGGCTGACGACCGGTGACGGTTAGCCTGGCGCTGGAAGGTGCTTATTGTGCGCAGAAGCTGATTGCGGGCCCGTTGCCATGTCCTTTTGCAGCGACGGATGAAGGTTAGGGCTGAGGGAACAGCTACCTCCTCTTCCTGGGCCGAAAAAAGGGGTGGTTGATAACCCAGACAGCAATGGAAGGGAGACATGCCTGTGGAGGAAGTAGGGAGCGAGTTGTGGGCATACTCAACCCAGGGGAGGAAGCGGCTCCAGAAGGATGGGTCCTGAGAGGCCATGCACCGTAGGGATTTCTCAAGTTCCTGGTTCATCCGTTCCGTTTGGCCATTAGTCTGAGGATGAAACCCCGATGAGAGACTGGGGCTGGCGCCAATGAGAGTACAAAAAGCTTTCCAGAACTGGGCAAAAAACTGGGGGCCTCTGTCCGAAACAATGTCGTTGGGGAGTCCATGAATTCGGAAGACGTGGTTGATCAGGAGTTCAGCCGTTTCTTTAGCAGACGGAAGCTTGGGTAGTGGAATGAAATGAGCAGCTTTAGAAAAGCGATCCACAATGGTCAAGATACAGGTGTGATTGTGTGATGATGGTAGTCCAGTGACAAAGTCGATGGAAATGTGGGACCAGGGGCGGTGAGGGATGGGGAGAGGTCTCAGTAGACCCTCAGGAGGTCGGTTTGAGTTTTTATTCCTGGAACAGACATCGCAGGAAGCTACAAAATTCTTGACGTCCTCCTTGATGGTGGGCCACCAGAAGCGTTGGTTAAGGAGGAAGAGAGTGCGTGTCACCCCAGGGTGGCAGGCCTATCTGGAACTGTGGGCCCAGTCCAACACCTGAGGGCGAACAGAGGCGGGAACGAAGAGCTTGTTGGGGGGTACGATACTTGGGCCTGGTTCTCGTTCGAGAGTCTGTTGGACGAGGTGCTCCACATCGAGACGGGTCATTGCCACGAGGCAATGAGGGGGGAGAATCATCTCAGGCATGGACAAGTTCTGTGGCGTGGAGAACTGTCGGGAGAGGGCATCAGGCTTGACATTTTTAGACCCAGGGCGGTATGATAATGTAAACTGGAACCGAGAGAAGAACAGTGACCATCGTGCCTGACGTGAATTTAGCCTTTTCGCTGTCTTCAGATACTCTAAGTTCCGGTGGTCAGTCCAAACAAGGAAGGGTTGTTTTGCCCCCTCTAACCAATGTCTCCACTCCTCGAGCGCCAGTTTGACCGCCAAGAGTTCACGATCCCCTATGCCATAGTTCCGTTCTGGGGGAGTGAGACGGCGGGAGAAAAAGGAGCAAGGGTGAAGTTTGTTATCCTCAGGGGATCTCTGTGACAAGACAGCCCCTACTCCTGTCTCGGATGCATCCACTTCCACGACAAACTGGAGGAGAGGGTCGGGAAAAATGAGGACAGGTGCCGTGGTGAAGCGGCGCTTAAGTTCCTTAAAGGCCTTATCAGCCAGTGAGTTCCATCGGAAAATGGTTTTGGATGAGGTGAGTGTTGTGAGTGGGGCCGCCACCGTGCTATACTTTCGAATGAAGCGGCGGTAAAAATTAGCGAACCCCAGGAACCGTTGGAGTTCACGCCTTGAAGATGGTGTCAGCCAGTCAGTGACTGCCTTGACCTTGGTGGGGTCCATCTGGATGCCTGCAGGGGAAATGGAGTAACCCAAAAAAGAGGTGGAGGTGCAATGGAACTCGCATTTTTCTGCTTTGACGTACAGTTTATTTTTTAATAGCCGTTGCAAGACCTGACGTACATGACATTTGTGTTCCTTTGCAGAGCGTGAGAATATTAGGATGTCATCCAGATAAGCAAAAACAAAAACGTTGAGGAAATCCCTGAGGACGTCATTAATGAGGGCCTGAAACAGGCCGGCGCATTGGTCAAGCCAAACGGAACTACGAGATATTCGTAATGGCCGGTGGGGGTGTTAAAGGCAGTCTTCCACTCATCACCTTCCCGTATCCTGACCAGGTGATAGGCGTTCCTTAAGTCTAGCTTGGTGAAGATATGGGCAT